>BPLT01000181.1:0-177951 GCA_019656295.1 Rhododendron mucronatum var. ripense
CCCCCCCCCCCCCCCCCCCCCCCCCCCCCCCCCCCCCCCCCCCCCCCCCCCCCCCCCCCCCCCCCCCCCCCCCCCCCCCCCCCCCCCCCCCCCCCCCCCCCCCCCCCTCTCTCTCTCTCTCTCTCAGAGGTATATGATCGAAGTCCGTCGTGCACAGGATGACTGGGGTATATGATTGAAGTGAATTATAGGGGGGAAAAAATTAATTCTACAATCACATACAGTCACGAAAACACTTCACTCAAACTCGCATTTTACGTGGGTTTTATTTGTTACTGTTTACAAAAATTACATTACCAAACATGTTTCTTGTTATTATTTTTTATAAAAATAAATATGATTCTATTTTCAGTTTCTTATAAACGAACAACCGGAAACTGGAAATGTTACCAAACGCCACCTTAATGTTTTGTACTTTCGTCGTCTTACATGCTTGTTTTTGTGTTTCCACTGTTGAAGATGTTCCGGTGGTGAAGTTTAAGAATTATGCTGAAGACTTCAGTAGAGTTGAGATTGTGATTGATGAGAATCCAGTTAACAACTCTGAACTACGGGTGCAGAAGTGCCATTGGGCTCGCTTCTTGTTGGGTAAAAAATATTCTCCATTTTTGGTTTGTTTTTGTTCATTCTTATTTTTACCACCAACATCAAAAACTAACTGGTTTAATTTGTCATACAGCGAGCCAAAAAATGCAGGCCATGCTTTTGAAATGCTCTTTATTGGGTAATGAACAGGCAGTACAAGTTTATTGTCAACTTGATTATTTTCTTCGTTTTGAGTGTGTTTTGTTCATCTTTTCTCAATTTTTGCTACATTTGAGCAATATTTGTTGGATTATAATCATTCATCTCAACGAGAGGAATCTAAAAAGTACAAAATTATGACCGAGAGCAAAAAAAAAAAGTTCACTAAAGACGGAAAATGTATCAAATGGTTGTATTATTTGTCTAAAATGTGTCTTATTTAAATTTTTTCAATATCAGTCCATATTTTTATACTTTTCTGATTTGTCTTGTAGGGACAAACGATTAACCCCAAAAATTACGTACGATGCAAAGCTAAAAAAAAGTTACGAAAAATAAAAAATACTGAAATAAGTTTCAGACTTATACTATAAATTTACAAGAATGCAGCCTAAACTCACACACATTTCACACAACTTTTTTGTTTTGCAATTACAGTTCCTTGTGTTAAACGCATTCGACACCAAAAACAGAAGCATCAGCAAGCACTTCAACTAGTCAGATATCTGATTACAGAAATGTTGTCTTTGAATGACTTAAACGAGTACGATTCGCTTGCGACAAATGTGATTATTAGTGCAACAAGGTTAGGGATTCACGAGGTTGTGGAAGAGATCGTGCAATCAGTTCCCAAATTAGCTTGGGTCCGAGACTCAGAAAATTATAGCCTATTTCAACGAGCAGTGATAGAACGTCATGAAAATATTTTCAACCTCATATATCAGATGAGTGATCATAAACATTGTGCAACATTGCTTATGGACGAGTCTGGGAACACTATTCTGCACTTAGCTGGACAATTGGCACCTCTAAAGAAACTCAATTTAGTTAATGGGGCAGTTCTACAAATGCAGCGCGAGTTACAATGGTTTCAGGTAATGCATTTTCTCTCCTTTTGCTTTCTAATAATTAATTGTAGTATCGCAAAAGTGTTGGTCCAAATAGAAATCCAAAAGGGTGCTTATCAAAAAAGAGAAAAGAAATCCAAAAGGGAGTGAATTTGATTTTTCTAATACAATACGGAATTGGAAAACTAAATGCAACATAGAATAAGAAAAAGTCCTTACAGCAAATTGTGCAAGCTCAAATAGAATAATTTTGCAGCAAAACAAATTACTTCATCTGTCCCTATTTAAATGACCACTATTTCATTTTGGGTTGTCCTATAATAAGTATCCACTTTGAAAAATTAATTGGTAAAGTGGAGGATAATTTTGGAAAGTAGATGTGGACAGTACAAAGCAGATGATAATTTTGGAAAGTCAAGGTAAAAGTTGATATGGAAAATGTTAAATGGAGAGAAAAGTTGATGGAAAAAGTGTAAAGCAGAAGTGATAGTGGACTCATAAAACTGCGTGTTTTTCAAACTGAGACATTTAAAAAGGGACAGAGGGAGTCAGAAAATTGCTATTTCATATTCGAAACTAAATGACTGATTATGGGAATTACTCTACTGCAAATGCGATGTTCAATGATAGACCAAGCTAATGCAATTGAGATTTGCAAAAAGGAAAGTAAAGAAGTAAGAAAAGAGAAATCAAAACAAGAGGATTTATAGTGGCTTGGTTTGCAATTTCACAACCTAATCCAATTCTCAATCATCCTACTTGGGAGTCGCTGTACTATCTCTAAAACTAGCTGTTACAACCTTCTAACTTTGAAGGTGCTAGAGAACCTTGCAACAAGTGATTACTCCGAATCCACTTTCAACTAGTTAAGACTCCGGCGCTAATCACACTTAATCCAAATAAACTTTCAATTAATTTTATGGTCAGGTTCCCCTATATGAACATTTGTGAATTAATTTTGTTCTAGGTGTAGCATTCAACCTTATTAAAGAAACAAGTACTCTAATACACGTACACAAACGCCCACAGACATACACATTTTTCACTCTTTGATAGTGCCAAAAAAAATTGATTACATCCTTTCAAACTCATGGGTGATGATGCAGGAAGTGAAGAAATTTGTGAAACCCAGTGATTTACAGCGGCCAAATTACGTAGATAAAGAAACACCAGCAATGGTGTTTACAAGAGAACATAAGGACTTAGTAGTTGCAGGTGGGGAATGGATGAAACACACAGCGTATTCATGCTCCATTTCAGCAGCGCTTATTGCCACCGTAGTATTTGCAGCTATAATTACTGTTCCCGGAGGCAATAGGGACTCAAATGGCCTTCCAAATTTCTCCAAAGAATGGTCATTCACTGTCTTTGTCATTTTAGACGCACTTTCTCTCTTCACATCCACCACTTCTCTACTATTGTTTTTGTCCATCTTGACTTCGCGTTATGCAGAAAGTGATTTTCTCGATGTTCTCCCAAGGCGACTGATCAATGGGCTGGTTACTCTATTCCTCTCTATAACAACCATGATCGTGGCCTTCAGTGTTTCACTGTACCTTGCGTTAGGTCACGAAAAGGCATGGATACTTGTTCCAGTGGCTGCATTAGCATATCTACCCATTAGGTCTTTCGTGTCTCTTCAATTTCCTCTCCTTGTCGATCTCATCTCTTCAACATATGGCGGTGGCATTTTCGGCAAGCAAAGTGATAAACAGTTCTTTTGAGATCAACATAGAAACGAAGAATTCCAAGCATATACCATCTTCTCTTGATATAATAAGGAATCATCAACAACTAGTGTTCTACGTACCTGTGCTCTGCAGACTAGTTAAAAGATTTGTTACGATTTGATTTAATTGTTGTTTGAGCGTATCAAACTTTTTTTGTCCCCTTTCATACGCTTTACATTATGGTGTCAAACATTATAGAATAAAGATCAACGTGCAGAAGTTCGTACTTCTTTTTTTTTTTTTTTTTGGACACTTTCTAGGTTTTCATTTTTGGTGTCAAACATTCTGTAAAACCTTGTTATATATTTTCTTGCGGCCATGGTGACCAGGGCCGGCCCCGGGGTAAGCCCCGCAAGCCTTCGGGCTTGGGCAACCCCCCAGGCTGGGGCAACCAAAAAAAATATGTATAAGTTTTTTTTTTTTGATAGGCAAAAAATTTTATTAAGAAAACTTGACAAAGGGTACATCAAGTTGGGGGGAGGGAAGAGAATTCCAACCAAGGTTGGAAGACAGAGGACCGAGGTCCAAACCGAAAACACCTAAGGGACTCAAAACACCCATACTTGAAATAATAAGCCTAACCCAAGAAACAAAACCAAAACCTAAACCTAAACCAAACAACCCCTAACACCACCACCACAAAGTATAACAATCCCCATCACACCACTACCGACATCAATTACGAGCATACACACACATCTAGCTCAAACACCAAAATATCACAAACACCCCAACACCATCTCCTAGACCCCAAACCCATTTGAATGCTAAAGAGGACATATGCCGAATACGAGGCTCATTCCTTTGGGACTTTTGGATGGAGCTTTTTCCTTTGGAGAGGAGCGAAGGAATTGTCCCTCAATATGCCTTCCAGATCCTTAACTTCCTGTTCAATCATCTTTTTCATTCGCAATACACCAGCGTCATCATACTTAATACCTAAAGTTTTCCATTACTGGCGCAAAGAGTATATTTGGTGCTCTGGCCGCTAGGATGCTGTCAAAGTTTTGGGCAACCCAAGTTCGATTCCCACGAGCTGCAGTCGCCTTATCTTTTATTTGTTACCCCATTTTTGTTCTCCTCCCACGCCTCCCGAACTCATCTTTTCTATATTACTCCATTTTTTTTCTATCTCTTTTTCTTTTCCTCCTAATCCACAATATTACAAAAATCAAATTACTAAATTATTTTGTTGAAAATTTGCGATTTAACAAACAAAATAGTGGAGTAATGTATAAGTGATGTGTTATTACATTTGATTAAAAGAAAAGTCATAGTTAAAATAAATTGAGCGAGCTAATTATATGGATAGTAGTTTTACCTCCGAACTACCATTTCACAAGAGATATCAAATAGATTGACTATGAACTCAATTGAAAATGAGGCACCGTTCCACTAAGAGCATTTTTGGACATTTGGGACTTTTTAAACTTTTTATGGTTTTCGAGGCGGGCGTTATCGTCACATATATCAACTAAAAAGCCCAAAAAACCAAATAATCAAAAGTTAGCGGCATGGGCTCCGAGCTCTTAGATAAGTAAAGTACAATGACTTAATTGACAAAAAAATGCAAGGAGAACTCATTTTCTTCGAATTGGATGGTGTTAATTATAAAGCACTATAACCGGGGTTACATTTTGATGTTGATTTTTTCTTTTTTCTTTTTTATGTTATTCAAGCTCAATGGACAATGTAACATTGATGGGTATTTTTTTTTTTTGGTACTCGTATGTTTTTTTTTTAATTTTGTATGACATAATATTAAGTGGGCAACACAATATGAAGTTGGGTTTGGGCAACTCAAATGTCGGGGCCGGCACTAATGGTGACTACTGGAAGTTAATGAGAAGAGTGCAAAGAATAAAAACATATACAAATCACATGCAAAATCTCTTTTACGAAGGCCAAGTAATTATGTAGGAGGGTATATTTTTTCTTACAAGCATAACTAAAACCATTATAAGCATAACCAAAACCATAACAAGGCATAACTTGGTTGGTTATGCCTTAGTTGATTTTGATTATGCCTTAATTGGTTTTTGGTTATGCCATGTTATGGTTCTATTATACTTGTAATGAATTTTGTTATGCTTGTAAGGGTTATGTTATGCCAAAAATTACGGTGTCCCCAAAATGACCGGGGACACCATAGCATCATCCTTAATTAAGTATACACCTCTCCCCCCCAAAATCCTAGCCGTCACAAATATTTTTCTTCTGTTTCTCCTCCTCCATGGGATTTCACTGCTCTTGTACGGCGGTGGGAGGTGAAGGCTATAGTACTAGTTCTAAACCGCATTTTTTTTATAGTACTTCAATAATTGCTATGTTTTTCATCTATCTCTTCAAATTAACAACTTGTTGTCGGATCTGTGAGAGTTTTGTCTCTCGTTTCTGCAAGAGCAATTACTTTTGACTTTGGATGAATATTTTGCTTACAAACTAGGTTCTTTCAGACCTTGTAGTTGGCTAGCTTCACAACGATATTCGTGCCAATAATGGTCCAAGCCTATACATATATATGATGTCTTTGAGGAGGCAACTCGTGATGGTTTGTTTTAAAAATGTAGTTTTGGGAGTTTATTGGTGTGATCATACTAGGATGAAGTCTATCAAATTGTCTGGGCGTGCACTCGTTATCTTTTGTCTTTAACTAGCACTTAATCTCTTCTGACACTGTTAATTCTAGATATACATAGGAATTTTTTACAGTATGTGCATGCGATATCGTTTGATCATTATAAATTATCAATGCTAGGATCAATTAATTAAATACGTATCTTTCACATTATGAATGATCAATGCTAGGATCATCGAAATTGGAGCCGTAGAGCTAGGCTGCCAAATGATTCAAGAAAAGAATTATCGTCATACATGCATGCACTACCTTTGGATCAATTTTAATTAATTATCAATACTAGGAGAAGAATGTTCTTTGAAGAAGACGATGTACCCAAAAGAGAATTAAAGGATATAAATATGCTATGTATGAGCCACAAATGAATATATAGCAATGTCTTCGTGAGAAGGGGATATTTTGATCATACTTCATAGGTTCTCACTCTCACATGAGAGTATTTTTTTCGGCTGCATGCACTCACATTAAAGTTTAATGCCCAAATTTGGACGGAAGAGTGACAGGAGGGGTTGACTGATATTCAATGATAAATCAAATGGGCAACGTGTAGGGTTTTTCAGATTAAAGGAGTAATGTGAAAATTTGTGATCATTTAAGGGGGTGATATGTAATTAATCCTAGTTTATACCTGCTTGCCCGCTACTACTCGTGTTTTGCAAGTCCTTATCCAAGATCTAGCATAAAGAGAAGATGGCTCGGCAGAGAGATACAAAGCTAGATAAAGTGGAATTTATGGTTAAATTCATAGAAAAATTAGCTATAAGTATAATAAAATCATTTTTATTTAAGAGAAGGACGCTAAAAAATAGTTTTCAGTAAAGGTTTTTTTTAACTTTTTAAATTTTTGAGCCATAGGACTAAAAGATGTTTGCCAAAACATGTTTTCAAGGACAAAACTACCCCACTTTTATAAGATTATAGGGTGTACTTTTTTATTATAGAATTTTAAGATGCACTTTTTTTTTCATTCGCAAGTGGTTTAGGCACTTTCATAGGATACCCTAGGGTTTTAGGTACTTTCGTAGGGTAACGTAAAATTTTAGACACTTTCACTAACTTTCAATTAGAGAACTTTCACTAGTTTTGCAGAAAGGGTATTTGAGTAATAATGCAACACATTTGTCCTTATGTTTTATTACAAAAAGTGTATATACTTGAGCTCAAAAAATATAAATATGAGAAATTCTTGGCTAAGTCTCCCAAATTATGAAGTCCCACATCGATAAATAAATGGAAATAGAGTTAGTATATAAGAAATCATGAGCAGATACTGCATAACTTGAGACTAAACTTTTGAGTTACGTGACAAGCAAATCAGCTAGCGCGGGTTATTACAAAAGTCGTGCTATCTATCAAGCCCTTTCTCATAGTATGTCCCTTTGGTTGGCCGAAATTAAGGCAATCACGAGTTTTGTGCCATCGATTGGAACCATTTCTCTGTGTGTGTGTGTGTCTGCGTGTGTGTATATATATACATATAGTTCATGTGCATAAATAATGGAAAAATGATCTCAGGTTGATCGAACTTGTTTGTATTGCAAAATGTAAACAACAAATAATGTTTTAAGTCGAAACCCGTTGTCTTTTTTCTATTGTTTTTTAAGATGCATATAATTTTTGCACGCAAGAATGAATAAACAACTTGGAGCATCGGCATGAAATCATAGACGCTTGACAAGATCTGATTGAAGGATCCAATTTACATAAATGGACTGGACTCTGGAGAAAAGCCGACTCTTGACAAATATGAGAAAAAGGAAAATGTGGACATACAAAATCGTCAACACTTGATTAGTATGTCAACTAACCTTCCTTATATTGATTCCTCTGTTTGGCAGATTTAGCATTGGATTTGGTTCATCGCTATCCCCAGTTGGCTATATCACAGGCATTCAATGACGATGATTGTGGTTTAGGAGCAATAGCCAGACAGGTGAATGCATTTCAAAGTGGCACGCACCTCAATTTTTGGGAACGTATCATCTATGATCGTAAGTTTCTAGTTACCCTCCTCATTTAGCGGTCACTATTAACTGAAAATTTTGGGAATGCATCATCTATGAATCTATGATTGCATTTGTTAGTTTTGTATCAAACTATGTGAATTAAATATTCAAGAAACAGCATAAACAGTAACGAAAAAAAAAAACCTTGAATATGGGCAAAACAAAATTCCAAGTTGGCTTTTATTTTTTGTGTGCGTGGAAACTATGCCTTAGTCCTCAAAGAATTACTCAAACTTCAATTTAGTCATCAACACTTTATTTGAGTCAATTTAGTCCTTTAATTATTCAATTTATGCCATTAAGTACTTTGACAAATTACAATCACAAGGACAAATGTATTATCAAATAACATAAAAGCCCACTACAATTTTCAACAATCTTAAATTAGGTCCCCTTTTTGGTATCAGAGTCTAGTTTCTAGCTTGACCACCGTATATATAATATTTGTCAGCATAAGATACATTGAAGAATGACATTCAGACAACAATTTAAATACTACATACAAATCACAATGGGATAAAACAATGTTTTATCAAAAGATAACAAATAATCAATTGAAAATAATAACTAAAATATGCCATATAACTGTTTGTATAAAAAACAAATATATAGACTAGAAATCAAGAATTTAAAGTGTTTAAATAAAATATACCAAGAATGGTTAAATATTTATTGGTTAGGAGGACAGCCCCTCTAACCTATTTCATTTTTGAAGGTGTTTAAAAACCTAACTTAAGAAAGTAAATATAACCTTATAAACTTGAAAAGTATATATAAACCTAAAGAACTGCTTTGTAATTTGAAAAAGATTAGATTGAAACAAATCAAAAACCTTGATGAAATTGAAACATTAAAAAGTACAAGGACCAAATTGAAACTTTCAATTAACTATAAGGACAAAATAGAAATATTAAATAATACAAGGATCTATTTGAAACCTACCTATAATTATAGGGATGGAAGTAGTAGATTAGCCTATTTAATTAGTAAATTAAGCCAAATCTAACCTTAATAAAATCACGGGCTATAATTATCAAAACATTTAAATAAATGTTGATATATATAAGTATTTTTTTTTTTTTTTTGCTCGGCAAACGAAACATTTTATATAGCTCGAAATGGTGATATATATAAGTATTTGATAGATGATCGATTGATAAATGATGATATACATGAAATGATATAAATGATTCACGATACGTATCCCAATTTGAAAACATTGGCCTCAACTCAACTACTGCAGCTGCAGTAGTTGAGTTGAGGCCAATGTTTTCAAATTGATGATATATATAAATGATGATATATATATAATTTCATTGGCCAATGTTTTCAAATTGAAAACGCCCAGCTGCTTGAAGGGGTCTCTGGGGTGGAGAAATTTTTGGGTGGCGGGCGGGTACCACGTCACCTGGTTGACGTGGTACCCGAGCAGCACATTCGAGCCATTAAAAAATATATTGGACGGCCCGGATTGAACCACTCTTTCTTCTCTCATTTCAACACTCTCTCTCCTCTTTGTCTCTCATGTTTCTTTCTCCAAATCCAGGCCGTTCAAAACTGCAATGAACATCCCGGATTCGCCGAATAGGCACGACGTGGTACCTGCTCGGCACTGAAAAACATTTGGGGTGACCCAAAGAAATTAATTGGAATCAACCATGGAAGACCACAGCTAACAACTAGGATTTAAAGACGTGCTCCCAAAATTTGACGTGGTACCTGCTCGGATCATCAAAATTTGATTGGTATATATATGTATATCAGGGCGGTTCCGGGGACCCTTAAAAAAAACCCTCCAAATCTTAATCTCATAGTTCCCAATCAAATTTTGATGATCCGAGCCACTCAATGTGTTCATAACGTGATTTTAAGTGTGGCCGCGAGAAACTGGCAAAAAAACTAACCGGGAAAGGCTTGATTTGAGCAGTTTTTATTGAACCGTTCAATAAAGTTCAATAAAAAACTGTTTGGATGACGCCCTTCCCAGTCATTTTTTTTGCTGATTTCTCGTGGGCACCCTTAAAATCACATTCTGGTTACATTGAGCGGCTCAAATCATCAAAATTCAATCGGAAACTTGTGGGGGGCGGGGGGGGGGGGGGGGGGGAGGAGGGGGTTTTTAAGGGTTTTTTTAAATGTCCCCGGAACTGCCCCGTATATATATATATACATATATATATATATATAAAACTTTTGTAGGGGCCAAATCTATCCCAGTTGAGGTATGCGTAAACTCATCCGAACACCTTGACTTATAAAAAAAATTTACTAATTTGGTAAATTTGTTTTTTCGTTTGTTTATGGAAAAATTGTAAGGCGTTATCTTCTCCTATTATTGTTTCCTTATTTAAGGAGTGTTTGGTAACTTTTTTGTTTTTGGAAAATTTGCAAACAACTTAAAAAAAACATGTTTGTTAACCTATTTTTGTTTTTTCAGTTTTTAGAAACGTTTCCAAAGTTTCTGAAAATTGTGGAAACATTATAAAGGTGTTTTTCCCTTTTTTTAATCGAAAAGCCGGCAGCTCAATTTTATCCGACGGGCGTCAAATTTCGGTGGCTCTTCAGCCTCTTGCACAACTTTTGATCCACCTCCTCATGAAAGTACTCCCGAAGTGGGGGACCTACCAACCTTAACACCTTTTGCAACACTTCTCCATTATTTTTTTTCTTTATCATCACTGCTCACTCTCACTTCACTAACCTTTTCTTTTCCATTGACACCATGGACCAGTTCGTTTTGAGATTTTGGATTTGTAGATAATGAGTGTAGAGAGAAATAGAGTAATGATTAGAAATAAGAGTAATCATTGAAGAAAAATAAAGAGAAAAATATGGGTAACAATTGGAGAGAAATAAGATAATGATTAAAATTCAAATCTAAAACCCTTAAAAGAACTGGGTCCACGTGTTTTGTCTCCGCTACGGGTGTATACAGTCCGGATTGGTCTGGTTCTCTAGAAAACCATTAACCAGACCATTCCAAATGGTTTTAGAAAATTGGGAATCAAAACATAACCAATATATGCATAGAACCTAACCAGAACCAAACCGCAAGATCGATCCGGTTTTGGTTCAGTTCCGATTCTATCCAATAAGCATCAAAAGACTTATTCACAAAATATGAACTCATAAAATTAAAAAAATAGAAAAATAATCTGCTGGAATAGGAAATGAATGAAAAAAATAAAAATTTTCCTAACAAATGAGATTTTATCTCTAAATAAATTAAATTTAGTAAGAAAAAGATTGGCCTATAAAATTCAAATACATATTTAATTACACACATGTATTTTTATATTTATCTTAGTTTTAAATGGTCCGGTTCGATTCTAACCGTGGTACATCAATTGAGAACCAGTAATCGAACCAAAAAATTAACGATTCTTATTTTTTTGGAACCATAACCTAACTGTAGAACTATAGAACTGGACCAAATATGAGGGTTCGGTCCGAATCGGACTGGATTTACGGTTCGGACGGTTTTCTTGAACACCCCTAGTCTCTACCCTTGCACGACCTTCCTCCTCCTCCTCCTCCTCCTCCCCCCCTCTCTCTCTCTCTCTCTCTCTCTCTCTCTCTCTCTGAGGTATATGATCGAAGTCCCACGTGCACAGGATGACTGGGGTAAATGATTGAAGTGAATTATAGGGGGGAAAAAATAAATTCTACAATCACATACAGTCACGAAAACACTTCACTCAAACACTCGCATTTACGTGGGTATTATTTTTTACTGTTTACAGAAATTACATTACCAAACATGTTTCTTATTATTATTTTTTATAAAAATAAATATGATTCTATTTTCAGTTTCTTATAAACGAAAAACCAGAAGCTGGAAATGTTACCAAACGCCACCTTAATGTTTTGTATTTTCGTTATCTTACATGTTTGCTTTTGTGTTTCCACTGTTGAAGATGTTCCGGTGGTGAAGTTTAAGAATTATGCTGAAGACTTCAGTAGAGTTGAGATTGTGATTGATGAGAATCCAGTTAACAACTCTGAACTACGGGTGCAGAAGCACCCTTGGGCTCGCTTCTTGTTGGGTAAAAAATATTCTCCATTTTTGGTTTGTTTTTGTTCATTCTTATTTTTACCACCAACACCAAAAAGTAACTGGTTTAATTTGTCATACAGCGAGCCAAAAAATGCAGGCCATGCTTTGGAAATGCTCTTTATTGGGTAATGAACAGGCAGTACAAGTTTATTGTCAACTTAATTATTTTCTTCGTTTTGAGTAGTGTGTTTTGTTCATTTTTTCTTAATTTTTGTTACATTTGAGCAATATTTTTTGGATTATAATCATTCGTCTCGACAAGAGGAATCTAAAAAGTACAAAATTATGACCGAGAGCAAAAAAAAAAAGTTCACTAAAGACGGAAAATGTATCAAATGGCTGTATTATTTGTCTAAAATGTTGTCTTATTTAAATTTTTTCAATATCGGTCCATATTTTTATACTTTTCCGATTTGTCTCGTAGGGACAAACGATTAACCCCAAAAATTACGTACGATGCAAAGCTAAAAAAAAGTTACAAAAAATAAAACATACTGAAATAAGTTTCAGACTTATACTATGAATTTACAAGAATGCAGCCTAAACTCACACACATTTCACACAACTTTTTTGTTTTGCAATTACAGTTCCTTGTGTTAAACGCATTCGACACCAAAAACAGAAGCATGAGCAAGCACTTCAACTAGTCAGATACCTGATTACAGCAATGTTGTCTTTGAATGACTTAAACGAGTACGATTCGCTTGCGACAAGTGCGATTATTAGTGCAACAAGGTTAGGGATTCACGAGGTTGTGGAAGAGATCGTGCAATCAGTTCCCAAATTAGCTTGGGTCCGAGACTCAGAAAATTATAGCCTATTTCAACGAGCAGTGATAGAACGTCATGAAAATATTTTCAACCTCATATATCAGATGAGTGATCATAAACATTGTGCAACATTGCTTATGGACAAGTCTGGGAACACTATTCTGCACTTAGCTGGACAATTGGCACCTCTAAAGAAACTCAATTTAGTTAATGGGGCAGTTCTACAAATGCAGCGCGAGTTACAATGGTTTCAGGTAATGCATTTTCTCTCCTTTTGCTTTCTAATAATTAATTGTAGTATCGCAAAAGTGTTGGTCAAAATAGAAATCCAAAAGGGTGCTTATCAAAACAGAGAAAGGAAATCCAAAAGGGAGTGAATTTGGTTTTTCTAATACAATAAGGAATTGGAAAACTAAATGCAACATAGAATAAGAAAAAGTCCTTACAGCAAATTGTGCAAGCTCAAATAGAATTAATAATTTTGCAGCAAAACAAATTACTTCATCTGTCCCTATTTAAATGACCACTATTTCATTTTGGGTTGTCCTATAATAAGTATCTACTTTGAAAAATTAATTGGTAAAGTGGAGGATAATTTTGGAAAGTAGATGTGGAAAGTACAAAGCAGATGATAATTTTGGAAAGTCGAGGTAAAAGTTGATATGGAAAATGTTAAATGGAGAGAAAAGTTGATGGAAAAAGTGTAAAGCATAAGTGATAGTGGACTCATAAAACTGCGTGTTTTTCAAACTGAGACATTTAAAAAGGGACAGAGGGAGTCAGAAAATTGCTATTTCATATTCGAAACTAAATGACCGATTATGGGAATTACTCTACTGCAAATGCGATGTTCAATGATAGACCAAGCTAATGCAATTGAGATTTGCAAAAAGGAAAGTAAAGAAGTAAGAAAAAGAGAAATCAAAACAAGAGGATTTATAGTGGCTTGGTTTGCAATTTCACAACCTAATCCAATTCTCAATCATCCTACTTGGGAGTCGCTGTACTATCTCTAAAACTAGCTGTTACAACCTTCTAACTTTGAAGGTGCTAGAGAACCTTTGCAACAAGTGATTATTCCGAATCCACTTTCAACTAGTTAAGACTCCGGCGCTAATCACACTTAACCCAAATAAACTTTCAATTAATTTTGTTCTAGGTGTAGCATTCAACCTTATTAAAGAAACAAGTACTCCTAATACACGTACACACATGCCCACAGACATACACATTTTTCACTCTTTGATAGTGCCAAAAAAAATTGATTACATCCTTTCAAACTCATGGGTGATGATGCAGGAAGTGAAGAAATTTGTGAAACCCAGTGATTTACAGCGGCCAAATTACGTAGATAAAGAAACACCAGCAATGGTGTTTACAAGAGAACATAAGGACTTAGTAGTTGCAGGTGGGGAATGGATGAAACACACAGCGTATTCATGCTCCATTTCAGCAGCGCTTATTGCCACCGTAGTATTTGCAGCTATAATTACTGTTCCCGGAGGCAATAGGGACTCAAATGGCCTTCCAAATTTCTCCAAAGAATGGTCATTCACTGTCTTTGTCATTTTAGACGCACTTTCTCTCTTCACATCCACCACTTCTCTACTATTGTTTTTGTCCATCTTGACTTCGCGTTATGCAGAAAGTGATTTTCTCGATGTTCTCCCAAGGCGACTGATCAATGGGCTGGTTACTCTATTCCTCTCTATAACAACCATGATCGTGGCCTTCAGTGTTTCACTGTACCTTGCGTTAGGTCACGAAAAGGCATGGATACTTGTTCCAGTGGCTGCATTAGCATATCTACCCATTAGGTCTTTCGTGTCTCTTCAATTTCCTCTCCTTGTCGATCTCATCTCTTCAACATATGGCGGTGGCATTTTCGGCAAGCAAAGCGATAAACAGTTCTTTTGAGATCAACATAGAAACGAAGAATTTCAAGCATATACCATCTTCTCTTGATATAATAAGGAATCATCTACAACTAGTGTTCTACCCGTGCTCTGCAGACTAGTTAAAAGATTTGTTACGATTTGATTTAATTGTTGTTTGAGCATATCAAACTTTTTTTGTCCCCTTTCATACGCTTTACATTATGGTGTCAAACATTATAGAATAAAGGTCAACGTGCAGAAGTTCGTACTTTTTTTTTTTTTTTTTTTTGGACACTTTCTAGGTTTTCATTTTTGGTGTCAAACATTGTGTAAAACCTTGTTATATATTTTCTGGCGGCCATGGTGACTACTGGAAGTTAATGAGAAGAGTGCAAAGAATGAAAACATATACAAATCACATGCAAAATCTCTTTTACGAAGGCCAAGTAATTATATAGGAGTATATTTTTTTTTCTTTTCTAATTTTTATTTTGTCACCTTCCCCTTAATAAGCTTGGATACATTTCCATGCAAAGTTTGTGGGCTTACTGTTTAAGTTCCTCGGAGAAACAGCTTGGATACCTTAGTGTTTACGGCGTTCAATCTCACGCGTCCAAAAGTGTTTTGAACGATTCAGATTAAAATCAATTTTGACCATTAAAAAAATATTTTTAACTGGTAAAATCTTAAAAACAAATCTCAACCATTGGCTGTCCAAGATGGACGAATAAAATTGCGTGGAACCGTAAACAACTTATTCTTGACTTTTCCGTGAATAAGTTTCTATCTTCTTTTTTATTTGATCTTTCTCTGACCAAACCTCACAACTCACATGGCATGAAGGATCTTTCCGTGACAATATTCTTTGATGGTTTACATTGCGATTCATTTTCGAATTATAGAAATAAGAATTTGTTGCTTTTTATGGGGTGGTTAGTTCCACTACCCAGAAAGTTGTATTAATGGGGGCACAATTTATACATGTCACTTTGTTGTTGAAAAAGAAAACAAATATCTATTTTGTAAAAGTGTAGCATGCCTTGATTTTCTTTTGAACTTTTTTCCCGATATATTCATTTTTGAAAAGTGTTTAACTATCACGTTATGAAAAATAAAAATAATTTTAGGGTAAATTTTAAAAATAGTCCCTACAGCTTGCATAAAATTTCAATTTTGTCCCTCTAGTGTGAATTGTGCTATTTTTAATCTTGCAATTTATATTTTGTCTCAATTTGGTCCCTCTCACTAACATTGTTATTAGAACTGACAATACTAGTGGGAAAAATTGACATTTCAGTCTTAGAGAGACGTAATTTAGACAAAATGCAAACTAGATGGAATATTTTAGAAATTTTACATTTTATTTTGATTTTGAAAAGACAAATTCATAACTAAGATCTTCCTCACTTTACTTATTTTGTTTGATTGAATAATTAAAATATATTAAGGAAATTAAAAATATTTTTTTAGAAAATATTACAGATAATATTATGAAATTCGAAAAGCATCCCTTAGTTAAATAACTTTGCATCAGGTTTTCATTCGATTTAATTATCTTAATTTTTGCAATCCCGTTATGTTCTTTTTTATGCAATTTAAAAATAAAAAAGTTGTTATAATACATTTTATTAATCTTGTTATGACCAAAAAAATATTCTAAAAGCAAAAAAAAAAAAAAAAAGTTTATTTTGGTGAATAAAGAAAAAATTGTTATGAAATGTTTTGCTAATCTTGTTACGAAACATTTTCTGTTTACAAAGTTCGCGACCATGAGTAAACGTTCGTGGCCATGAGTAAAAGTTCGCGTCTATGAGTAAAAGTTTGCTTTCATAAATAATAGTTTGCGGCCATTAGCAAAAGTTTGCGGCCATGAGCAAAAGTTTGCGACAATGCGTAATAGTTCGCGGTCATGAGTAAAAGTTTCTGTCCATGAGTAAAAGTTCGCAGCCCTGAGCAAAATTTATGAGTAAAAATTTGCGTCCATGAGTAAAAATTTGCATCCATGAGTAAAAATTTGTGGCCATGAGCAAAAGTTCGCGGCTGATAGGCACACAAGATTGCATGATCTTGGGTGCTCAAATCCTTCGAATTGCAACGTTTCTACGTTTATTTGATCGCTAAAGTCAAATATTGCACGTGAGGTATTTTGTTGAGCTTTCTAGGTAAAACGTGCGAATAGGGCGGTTTTGCGTTCCAAGGGATGTTCCGGGATTTACACTGGTGTCCAACCACTCGAGGCCATAGAAGTGGTGCTGCCAAATCCTAAAGCCTTAAGACAAAGTCTTGGATGAAGCTCGGGAGGTGTGAGGAAACTCAACCAGTTCAGCAGGCTGGATCTGCATTTCTACAAAATGTTATCGATAACAATAAATAAGTGATAGGCGCGCGGAATTCATGAATTTAAGCGCCTAAGTAGGGAAATTAGCCCGTTAGACGTGCAATTAATTCTCATTTTCCATTTAATGCGTGCACGTGGTTGGATTTTGTGTTTGTGCTTAATGTGCAGGAAATTGAGTCTTTTTGGCGCTAATGAGAGGTATCCGGAAAGGCCGTGATGAAGCTTGAGAGCGAGAAGGGCTGTGGAGACTAAGTGTTGGACAATAAGTTATCGGTAACATTGCCCATTCCTGGCCACGAAGCATTCTTGACCCTGATGTTATCGATTACATTGATAAAGTAATCGATACCTTTGCATTATCTTGGTCTAGAATTTGTCCAGAGGCAAGGAGAGCGATAACTGTTGAGCATTGTTATCGATAACATCTTTTTCCGGGTGCCTATCAGAGTGTTGTTATCGATAACAATATTAGTGTTATCGATAACATTTTGTCCGAGCAGATATTTTTCTTGCTTTTCCAGACTTTCTACTTATGGAAACTTTCCTTTTATGGGTTGCTTTTTGGGATTTTTCCTGACTTTTGAGGAGAGAGAAAGTCCTTTGTGTATAAATAGGACCACCTCTCTCCCTCTTTGGAGCTAGCTCATTACACCTTTTGTTCTTAGACTCCATTAATGCTTTTGAAGCTTTTCTGAGTGTAATCTCTTAGAACTCAAGTAAGTAATTCTCGTTTGTTAATTTCTCGTTTATTAAAGTTGTTCCTACGGACTAGATCCTTTATAAAACCAAGTTTGTTTTCTCTTTTATCGGTTAAAATCTATTCTCATTTTTATGTTTTGATTTATGCTTTAAGTATGTGTGAGTAGTCGTTTGGCTAAGTCTCGGGATAATCTTTCCCGAGGACTTAGGTTGTTATTTGGTTCTCGAATCTTTGGGCATAAAAGTTTGATTCTCGGAATAGGGCTTAACTTGCATTTTTGGTCTAAGCAAGGGGTGTTAACTACTTGGTAGGGCGTTTGTCAAGCGGTCTTGGCAAGTGGCTCACCGAGGGCTCGTGGCCTCCTATGTTTTCGATAAATTTGTCAAACAAGTTGGTTCGCCTCCGTTTAATCACATCTTTCATTAAACGTAGTCGTTAAAGGTAAATCCTCCGGGCATGAGCATGCGGTCATGACTCTCACCTGAGTTAAATAGAGAACCGGTAGCATCCTTTGTCAAGGGTTAGAAAATCCTTAGACTTGCCTCTTTTAAGTTAATTAAGCATTTTCCTAGTCTTTCGCCTTGGCAATTTTCACCGTTTCAAAGCAAAACCAAGTTGGCCGTCTTAAACGCTGTATTCTACCATTTTACTTTACAATCCGTTTAAGCTATCATCAAATTCCCTGTGGTACGATCCCGGTCTTACCGGTTTATTATGCTACCGATGATCTAGCCCTACGCTTGGGGTTTTCCAATCTCATATTTGAAAGCAAGGTTCGGAGGCTAAGCAGCAGCCATGAGTAAAAGTTTGCGGCCATGAGTAAAAGTTTGTGGCATGTTCTTTTTTATGCGATTAGAAAAAATGAAAAGTCGTTATAATACATTTTGTTATTTTTGTTATGAAACAATTTTCTTTTTTCTTCTAATCGCAAAAAAAAGGGAAGAAAAAGTTTGTTTGGTGAATGAAGAAAAAGTTTGTTTGGTGAATAAAGAAAAAGTTATTATGAAATGTTTTACTAATCTTGTTATGAAACATTTTTTTGTTTACAATCGCTTAAAAAAGAATACAATGAAATTGTAAAAATAAAGATAAACCCATTGGAAAAAAACCCCGAGGCAAAGTAATTTAATTAAGAGATGCTTTTTTTATTTTCATAATATTATCTAAAATAAAATTTTTAATTTCCTCAATATATTTTGATTATCCAATCAAGCATAAATAATTAAGGTGGGAAAGAATTTAGATATGAGTTTATTTTAACAAAATAAAAAATCTAAAAATAGTCCTAGTTTGCATTTTGTCTCAATTTTGTCCATCTAGGAGCGAAATGTCAATTTTGCCTATGAGTTCTGCTAGTTTTTTTTGTTTTTATCGGCAAAAGTAACATTTTACTAGGAGTTCCGCTAGTTCTAATAACACTTTTAGTGAGAAGGATCAAATTGAGACAAGATATAAATTAAAAGGTTAAGAATGACACAATTAATACTAAAGGGACGAATCAAAATTTCGTGCAAACTAGAGGGACTATTTTTAAAATTAACTCATAATTTTATGTTTCAGATAAATTTATAATTTCCATTACGTAATTAGTTTTTAGCTCTCAACGAATTATCTTCAACACAAAGGAGAAAGAAGTATTGATAAATTGAAGAAGACGATGAGTGAAATAAGGAAAAATGTGAAAAGGAGTCTCACTTGACTTACATTTTATGATAATACAGTAATTTTAATTCTATAAACATACAATAGTTTTGAGGCAAAAATTCAATAAATTAAGACTTACTTGTAAGTAATTAATTATTCAGTCGTCTGGGGAGTCGCCATACAGTGTCAAACACCCTTCTTCATAACATATTTAGATGAGACCCCAAAAACACTCAATAATTTTGAGTCTTTTAAAGGGTGACATACTAATAGAACTTCTAAAGTATTTTTCACAAATTAAGAAAAAAAACCAAGAATCCATTGGGGTCCTGAGCCCCACTGGTCCCCATGTAACTCCGCTGGTTTCTTATTCCTTCGTACCTATAAAGGTATGATAGGTTTTTTGGAGGGTTCAACCTAAAATCAATTGAAAAAAGGTGAATAACCTCTTGATTAACCAAGCTTGATTAGCTTAATTAAGAGAGCGATGTGAAATCAAGTCTAACACTCCTTCTCGAGTGACACTAGTAGAGACTCGACCACGGGAGGTGAAGCCAACAAAAACCTAACTCTATAACCTTGTTAGATTTCTTAGAGAGTTTCAATCTAAAATCACTACAAGAAAATCGTTCTATAGCAACGGTCGAAAGCGTTGCCAAAAAACCCAAAAATCGTTGGTAAAGACCCGTTTAGGCTATACCAACGGTTGGAGAACCGTCGGCCAAACCGTTGCAATATATCCGTTGCTGTAGAGGCTGTAGAGGTATAGCAACGAATTTGACGAGCGTTGGTACAGATTTTTTTTTACCAACGGTTTCATTAGCAACGGTTATACTAAAGGCAATTTTTATTTTTTTTAAACCAACCACTGTATGACTTAAGCCTCCACGTGGCACTGACGTGGCAGCCTACATGGCGCATGCGTGGCGCTGACATGGCGAGCGAAATATTCTTGCTCCTCCTGAGAATTGAACCTCCGACCTCGTGTGTGTGCGCGCGTGCACCAACCAACTGTGCTGACCCATAACTTGTGAAAAATTATACACCTTTTAATATTTATACTATACTAACTGGATTTTTTAATTCTTTTTTTTAAATCCCATTTCTACTAACGGTTAATGAAAACCGATGCTATAGACCAGTTTATAGTAACGGTTATTGAAAACCGTTGCTATAGTCCAGTTTTTAGCAACGGTTTTTATAAATTGTAGCTATAGTCCAATTTTTAGTAACGGTTAATGAAAACCGTTGCTATAGTCACTACAACAAAAATGAGAATAAACGACGAAATTGCTTGTGAGGAAAATAGATTTCGTCTCCAATTGCACCTATTTGTGAGGATTTTTTTTTTTCGTCAGCAATTAAGAGGACAGACAAATTTCAGGTGAGGAAATTTTATTTTGTCACCAAAAATAGTTAATTAGTGAGGAAAATATAAATTTCGTCACCTAAAGGATTGACAAAATAAATATAAGGTGACGAAATATTTATTTCGTCACTAATCTGTTACCTTCATAATCTGCACAAATGTTTACAACCAACACATGACAAATTAGTTCGTCACAAAAGGAGAGGGTTTTGGTGAGAAATTTTTATTGTCGTCCTTGAGGGGCAATTTTGGCGGGTGAAAAGGGGCGCCGAAACTTTCAGGTGTTGATCCCAAAATTTGAGTGAAAGCCCTTTTTCGTTCCAATTTTTTACACCCCTCGTATTCTCTCACAAACCCCATCACCGTTTCTCACACCGAGCCCCACTCCATCTCTGCAACTCCATCGCTCACACCGCTTCCCTCGCCATCTCTGCAACTCCAAATCTCTCTCTCAAGGTATGTGATTCAACTTATTTCTTTTCTCCTCTATGGATTCCCTTCATTACTTTCCTCCCCCGATTATAACCTCTACTGCGTTCTTTTTTTTTTTTGCAGCAGCATCAACAGTCATCAATGTCTGATTCTGGTGAGCTCTCTCTCTCTCTCTCGCAGAATCTCTCTCTCTCTCTCTCTCTATTTTTCTTGATTACGTTCCCATTTTCTTACTTTGGAGTGTTTGTAAAGCCCTAGATTTGTATTCCCGAGTAAATCCTGTAAGCCACCCTCGATTTCTTTGTAAAGTCATTGTAACCTATTCTATGTTTGCTATATAGATTTCCCATATTGTGATTAGTTTATTCTGTAATCAAGATTTGTTGGTTTTTTTAATCTAATTTGTTCCTTTTGTGTGCCGACACAATGAGATTATTTAGCATTTCTTTATTCTGATACTCATACCCTTACGTCTTATGCCTAGTTTTTTTAATGCATGGAGCTAACTTCATTTTTTTTTTAACGTTTTATATTCTTCAAGTCAAACATGATTCTAGATAACAGGGGAGGAATAAGGGTGGGGCTATGGCTGCTTGGGGGCTGTTTTGGGACTGGTTTTAGAGATGATTTTAGACTTGATTTCATCTGGTTTTAGGATTTTTTTTTTTTGTAGGGTCTTAGGGGGTTTTTTTTCCCCCTTCATGTAGGCATTTTTCTTTGGACTATGTTCTTTTCTTACCCCCATAACTTGAGAGAGCACGTATTGGTAATTAGCAGTCTATATAGAGGAGAGGGGTTAGGAGTAATAGGGACAGCCTATATAGGGTAGAGGGAATTGTCCTTAATTGGACAAAGAAATTCTAAATTTTCACCATTATCACAGAACATTCATGTGTTTTAAACAGAATTCAGCGGGTTCAATCGAACATCCTTCGTACTTAAAACTTCATAGGTACAGCTCATATTTTTGGAAACTAGGGGTTCAGCTGAACCCTCTTATTATATGGTACAGCAGCTACCGCCACCAAGCTTGTACATCAGAATCGCTGAAACAAGAGTAGCCATTGAGGTATAGAAATATGTTGGGACTAAACAATCCTTTGAAATAAAAGCTGTCGTGAGGATTGGAAGGCATACTAAATCTTAACCAAAGTGATGTAGATGACCTTTTGACCAATAGGTGTTTAATGTAGTATTTACATGTTTGCTTTTTTACTTTAAGAGGTAGGAGAAGACGGTGATTCTTCCACATGCACACGTATTCAGAACTTTTAAGCTTGAAGTATGCATTTTACCTAATGTATTGTGTTGCTTTGTGCATAGCTAATTGTGAAGAGTATTCATGCTAATGGAGAGTTTTTTTGTCAATGCACAATTGTATTGACTTTCCTGGCATTCTCTTTCTTTCTTTTTGGGTAAAATCGCTTGAAATAAAAAGAGGCTAAGCAAATGTACAGCCTACCCGTGGCATACCCCAGGAGGAGAAAAAAAACAAAGATTTAAAAAAATGATCTAAGCCAAGTGGCTACATTGATTTACGCCTAAAGTTACATTGAACATCCACATGTTTCAATTCCATCTAAGAGATGGAAGAGAAACACATGGCATTGAACATATTCCATCTAAGAGATGGAAGAGAAACACATGGCATTGAACATTGAAAATTGAAAATTGAAAACTGGCCCGAATTGCATAACAAACACAATGGCATGGCACGCTTTTAGTCAACAGTAGCAGCATGAAAGGCCACCATGAGAGGGTGGTTGACACTGTAGCTAACAGGATTATATGCATCTAGTGACTATTAACAGCAGTAGACTAACTGCCACACATCAAGAAGCAGCAGGTATAGCAGTAGCATCTAGCAACTTCACCATGACAAACTTTGTCAACTAGCTGGAGACAACCAGTAGCAGTAGTAGAGAGCAGCAGAACAGCAGCTACTTGCTACCATGATAGCAGCAAACAGCAGCTACAGTAACCCATATAATGAGAACCACAACAACAGCAGCAGCTGGACTTACCGAACTACAACAGCAGCAGCAAGGCAGTTAAGCATTTACAAACTGTGCTGGAAACAGCAGCAGCAAGGCACATAGAGATCTATCATGGACACAGTTTGAAACTCAAAAGAGAATGTAGGAAGCTAGGGACAAGCCCCTAGGAAAGCTTAAAACAGCCCGAGAGACGACCCCCCAAGGGTAGGTACAAAACATAGGGACTTACCAAGCTCCCAAGCTGGACAATTACAACATAAACACCTTATACAACTTTATGAAGGCATCAAAACAGTCCAGCACTCTAAATGGTCGAACAAAGTAGCTGCTCAGCCTAAGAGGAATAGGACAGCAGAAATACAGCCCATTTTAGACATTGCTGGACTGCCGTAGAATTACAAGACTTTTGTGAACTAGAATAAAGCATACATAACAGAACAGAATGAGTAACAGAATAGCAGTCTCTTTCTTTCTACTGGAGAATGTGAAAAGGAGAGAGATTCCCAGCATTTAGTCAAGTTTAAGAATATATGTGTCTAAGATGTTTGACATAATGTTCTATTTGGTTTTGATGTTCATTAATTTGGAAGTCTATGGATTATGCAGGTTTCTTAACTTCATTGGTTGCTTTCCATATGGCGCTTTAAGCTTTTCCCTTGCTTCCGAATTTTACTCCATTGTATACTTAGTCACAGTCAAACTAAATACTTTCATTAATCAAATTACTCTAAAATTATTAGATTGAACTTTGTACTTTGCCTTAGCTTCGTAAGTAGGTCTACTCTAATATTTTTGTTTATTCAAATCTATCCAATCCGAAGACCTCATTCATAGTAAGCAACTTAATTACTATGTGATGCATGACATGACATTAATTTGATTACTTAAAATGTACTTGCATTTGCTATCAGACATGGACAAAAATTGGATGAAAATGGGCGTGACAGCAGATGGAAGAATTAGTCAACTGTATTATAATGGTGTTACTTTGTTTATTCAATTTGCAAGAGCAGTTGTTGATGCGCAAGGTAATATTCTGTGTCCTTGTCTAAAGTGTGTAAACTTTTACCGAAAAAGTCCAGAAGATGTGCGAATTCATTTGCTTCAACATGGAATTATGCAAAGTTACACCATTTGGAATGAGCATGGAGAAACCCGTGAATCAAATGATGTTCGGTGTCATGAAATGAGAGATGGTGATCTAGGTGGTATTGATGCATTGGTGGAAGATCGAATAAGAGGGGAACCAATAGATACAACCCAACATCACGAGGAAGTCCAGAACTTTGATAAACTTTTGAATGATGCCCAACGTGAGATATACCCAGGGAGCAAAGATTATAATCTGTTGAAGTTTGTTATTGAGGTATTTAATATGAAGGTAACGAACCATTGGACCAATAAATCGCTTGATATGTTCTTGAAATTCCAGAGTAAACTTTTACCAGAAGGTAATTTAGTTCCCAAGAACACATACGAGGCAAGGAAGATATTGTCGGGCTTAGGATTGTCATACGAGCTCATTGATGCCTGCATAAATGATTGTATACTCTTTTGGAAGGAAAATGCAGCACTGGATAGATGTCCAAAGTGCAATGTGTCGAGGTACAAGATCAATTGTACTAGGGGAAAGAAGATTGCGCGTAAGATTTTGCGTTACTTCCCTTTGACACCGAGATTAAAACGGTTGTTCATGTCTAGAGCGATAGCCAAGGCCATGAGATGGCACATGAATAATCCCACTGATGGTGAGGAATCCGGGCATCCAGCCCACAGTGATGAGTGGAAGGAGTTTGATGTTAAGCATCCTGAGTTTGCTTGTGAGGCTCGCAATGTGAGACTAGGAATAGCAACTGATGGGTTCAACCCTTTTGGTAACATGAGCAACTCTTATAGCATGTGGCCTGTCATTCTTATTCCCTACAACCTACCACCATGGTTGGTTATGAAAGATTCGTTCTTCATGCTAACATTGCTTATTCCAGGGGATAAACAACCCGGGATTGATATCGATGTTTATTTGAGACCTTTGGTTGATGAGTTAAAGGAGTTGTGGCACACTGGTACATTAACTTACGACGCAGCGAGTTGTGAGTGGTTCCAAATGCGTGCAGCTTTTTGGTGGACACTACATGATTGGCCAGCATTGGGTGACATCTCAGGGTGGAGAACAAAGGGCCATTATTCTTGTTATACTTGCAACGATGAACCATATTTTGAGTCATTGAGAAGTAAGACTGCGTACACAAATCATCGAGCCTACTTGCCTGAAGATCATGCAGAACGGAGAAAGAGGTTGGCCTATAATGGTAAGCCTGAGAATCGGAAGAGGTCTTTAGAGTTGCCGGTGGAAAAGATACGAGAGCAGTTGAACAATGTAAGCGAGGTCATC
Source organism: Rhododendron mucronatum var. ripense (assembly GCA_019656295.1). Taxonomy (NCBI): domain Eukaryota; kingdom Viridiplantae; phylum Streptophyta; class Magnoliopsida; order Ericales; family Ericaceae; genus Rhododendron; species Rhododendron mucronatum. Next base: position 25,543 of record BPLT01000181.1, read on the forward strand.
TTGGGAAAGAATCCAACCAATAAGAAAAGGAAACGTCACAAACCGAACTGGACAAAGAGAAGTATTTTCTATGAACTAACATATGTGGAGGATAGGAAACTTCTACACAACATTGATGTCATGCATTGTGAGAAAAATTTTAGTGAAAATATTGTTGGAACAATGTTGGGCATTGATGGAAAGAACAAGGACACAGACAAGGCACGAAAGGATTTGGAAGATAAGGGCATACGAAAAGATCTGTGGTTGACACAACGTCCCGACGGATCGTATGTCAAGCCTTGTGCGAGCTTTGCACTAACCCTTAAAGAGAGGGAGGCTTTCTTTGAATTTTTGAAATCGGTCAAGTATCCAGATGGCTACGCAGCAAACATATCAAGGTCCGTAAGTTCAACTAATGGTAGACTAACTGGCCTAAAAAGTCATGACTACCATATACTTATACAACAGATTCTTCCAATTGGGATGCGTGGTTTTGTGGATAAGGAAATTAGTACAACATTATTTGAGTTGGGTAGTTTCTTCCAAGACCTCTGTTCTAAGACATTGAGGCGCAGTGAATTAGAGAAATTAGAAGAACGTATAGTGCTCATCCTGTGCAAGCTTGAAAAGATATTTCCTCCAGCCTTCTTTGACGTGATGGTCCACTTAGCTGTTCACCTACCACGTGAGGCCATACTTGGAGGACCAGTACATTATCGGTGGATGTACCCAATAGAAAGGTAATTGTAAGAAACATAATTATTGATTGAAAAAGGTCATTGTTTTACATGTGTAATCTTACTCTTAACTGGTCTTGGTCTTGAAGGTTCCTTGGAACTCTGAAACAATTTGTTTCTAATCGAGCTCGACCAGAAGGTTCAATTGCAGAGGCTTACATTGTCAAGGAGTGCATTACTTTTTGCTCGATGTATCTTGATGAGGTTGAAACCGTGCATAATCGACCTCAACGAAATGAAGACTTTGGCGAACGTCGTAAAGGCTACACAGTATTCACAGAGACAGCTCGTCCTTTTGGGCTAGTCACAAGCAATGGCGAGATGTCACAAGAACTCCGTGACATAGCCCATTGGTTCATTTTGTTAAACAGCCCTGAGATAGAGGAGTATCTAGAGTACGTAGTTGACTTTTTTAAGTGGCTTTGATGACAATAATAGTATTTCGGCTATTAATGACATTCTTTTTTGAATAGGGAACACAAAAATCTGTTGCATGTTCCAAATGGACAAAACATAACCAGTGTGCAACGAAAAGTCTTTCCCAAGTGGTTCAAAGAGAAAGTAAGATACTTCGAATTCTTTTAGAGATGCTAGTCATTAGTATTAAATGAACCATAACTTAAATTTACCTAGCATAACTAACTTTTTCATGGTTATATATACTATTTTAGGTAAATCGGTTGAGGGCTAACAAGTCAACAGAGGCGACCGATGAACTATGGTCATTAGCAAATGGTCCCAATTTGCTAGTGAAGGAGTACTACGGTTGCATAACTAATGGGTTTAGGTTCCGTACGAGAGAAGTAGATGACCGCCGTAGGACTCAAAATAGTGGTGTGCTTGCTCATGGAGACCACGAGGGGAAGATGCACAACTATTATGGTCACATGATCAAAGTTTGGGAATTCGAGTACATGTGTGAGAATACAGTCCTTTTGTTTCAATGTGAGTGGTACAACACTGGCAACATCGGTCGAAATGGCACTATAAGAACTGATAAATATTGCACAAGCATTAATGTCAAGAGTCGGTGGTGTCAATCTGACCCATTCATCTTGCCTAGCCAAGCAAAGCAAGTTTTCTACCTAAATGACACAAAATGGGGCGAACCTTGGCAAGTTGTGCAGTTGGTCAAGCAAAGGGGTGTGTTTGATGTACCAAAGGTGGGAGATGGTGAACCACTAGATCCTCCAGAATGTACCGACGCCTTCCAACAAGAAAGTATGACCTCAGGAGTGCCAATTGACATTGAAGGTAATATTCGGTTCCGTAGGGAAGACGCTGAAGTTGAGGTTATTGCAGGAGTTGGGGCATTACATGAAACAATAGAAAACCTAACAGATGACGAAGTTGATGAAGAGCTTGAAATAATAGGAGAGGATATAAATGACGAAGCTGGTGAAGACCATGAAATATCCGATGCTGATATGGATGCTGATATGGATTATGATGTGTAGTTCTTCTTTTTTTGGGTAGATATATGTACTTCTTCTAAGCATTGTATGTGGATCCTTGTATGTATTTTACATGTGCTTAGTTTTTGACGTTATGGGTTTGCATTAGATATTTTGTTTTACACTGCTCTTAATCTGCATTAGTTTAAAACAATGTTGTTTATGTATAGTTCATCGTCACGCAAAAAAGTCCAGAGAAGAAAAAGTGCCTACCAACAAAAAACAAGAAAAAGTAATGCTCCAGCCTAATTTTCTAGCAACTCATTACAAAACACATTATGAGAGGATAAGAGATGAGAACATAAAGAGGAACAAAGAGGTATTGGAATCTCTTGGGGTTAAGAAAATTGCAACATCTATGATGGGATCGGCTCGGTTCCAGTGTGCAAATGATAATGGGAAGCGTGGAAGGGCTGATCAGGTGGATGACCCTGACTATATACTATCAAATGATGAGGATGGTCATGGCTATAACAGTGAGTCTGATGACTCTTTCGAGCAAGAGGTAATAATGTATCTTTTTTTAATCTTTTCTTCTCGTACTTTTTCTATTGTCTTCTCGTATGAATGAAGTGCAATATGTGTTAATGCTGGTACATTTTGTATTATATTATTATAGGACATAGAGATACCACCAGGTGGTCTACCAGCACAATCGCATACAGTGCCACAATGTGATGCAACTTTGATCTCTGAAAGGGTCACCCGATCAACACCACATCCCAGCATGGAAAGCCAGGCCTCACTACAGGCCATTGCTCAGCCACAAAATGAGTTGCTACCTGAGAACAATGGCGGTGAGTAATGTAATATATGGTATATTTTTACAGTTACATTATCTTGTTTTATGTAGTCTAAATAAAATTATGACTGGTACACTTTTTGTGGAAAAAATACAATTGACTGATAACCTTACGAAAAAGAAAAAGTAATGTGATAGCTGGCTGTGTATCAAGGGTTTCATTCTTTGATTGTTTCTATGCATGGCTGTGATAGCTTGGTGGGCATTTGTAATGTGATGTCCCCAGAGGTTTGTGCTCAGGACACCTATTCACCTGCGATTACTTTAACTTCTTGTCAATTCCATTGTTAGCATATATGTGCTTGTGTGCTATTGGAAAGTGCATGTGCTTGTGTCCCAAGTATATGATACTTCAATGTGCTGAATTTTTCTGCTAATGCTGTGTATATTAGCTGTTCTGGCAGCTGTTATTGTAACTGGTCTCATTGAGCATATTCAGATCAGCTGGTCTTTACTTGGCTGCTTTGAATGACTCTAGTTGTACATAGCTGTTTTCTTTTGATAGCTTTTATATTCTGCTGCCAGAAGAAGTGTGGCTGCGTTGTGCCTACCTGTCATGGCTGCCACTGCTCTTTGCTTACCGTTGTTTGCTGTACATAGCTATTTGCTTTTATATTCTGATGCTTACTGTTGTTGCTACTGCTGTTTGCTGCTGAAATAACAATAGTTAGTTATTTGCTGCTGCTGATGTTCCATCCATTTGCAAATGGACTGTCTGAACTGCTACCAGCTATCAGTTACTACCATGTAGTACCATCTCTTTTGTAAATGCTTAAAAGGACTAGGATACAAATAGTGTCCCTTACTGCCAGTTTGTCATAGTGAAGTCATTGAGTTTTGGTTACTGTTTTCTATTATGGCTGCTGTTTTCCAAGCCAAGGCAAAATGCAGTTTCCTATAGCTGCTGCTGCTGCTCTGTTGTGTGAAGCCTCCTGCTATGGCTATTCTGTCAGACCAGCAGCAGTGCTGCCAAAAAAAAAAACTAATTTTGTTGACTTACCAACTCATTAGTATGTCTTTGTGACAGAAATCAATAGACCAACCCGTGGACCTACGCGAGGCATTCAGGCTCAGCGACTCATTGACAAACAAGGAAAGCTTCCAGTTCCCATTCCACAACTATTCCGTGCGTCTGTAGGAAAGCATGCTGCTCAATTAGCCTCAAGGATTGGTGTCGAGGTTCGCACACATGTGATAGACCTTGGCGTCCCTAGGTGGAAGGCAGTAGATGAGAGTGTGAAAGCGCCTATACTTCAGCGCATAATGGTAAACTCTGAGTATTTCCAGCAGTTAATCTTTCATTTGCAGCTACTCTTAGTTTGAGCTTCTAATAGGGTGTAGTGTACCAAAGTTACAAGGTTTCTAAATTTATTCACCAACTATCTTTTGTTTCATGATTTAGTTTGAGCTTTTAATGGGGTATAGTACTATACAAATGAAGGCTTGTACACGATTTTTTTACAATAGTACAACTATGGTTTCGGTGCTCCTTGATTCGCCGACTCGTCACCTATCCATAAGCCAAATATTTTAGTATAGATTTTTGAAAGGCTTGATAAATGCATTATAAATATGTTGCATGAATTCAACTACATAACAAATGCTGAACACAAGTTAATTCACCAATTCGCACTCCAAAGCCAAAGATCTCATAAACACACTATATAGCAGAACCACCAAACGAATTCTGACTATAGTATTTTACAGGTTTAGAGTTAGATTCCGAGACTACAACCATTAGAAAGTACACTCTCAGAACATCAATCTCGGTATAAAATTTGCCCTAAATGGAGTCCGAATGACCAATATACGCTCAAATGAAGTTACACATCTAAAACAGAAATCCCAGTTCCAGCAGAACAGCCTGCGATCGAATGCTCATTAAAAATCACATACTCAATCTTTTCCAATAATTCCAACACCAAAACATCACCAATTGATCAATGTTTAAAACTCATGTTAACCCATGTCCACCCAGCATGCTTAAACTTGAGGAATTCCATGAAGAACACAAGCCAAAAGCTGTCCAGAATTTCAGAAGTACCAAAACCTGAACTTTAATTTCAAAACTGCTATAATCTAGAAATAACCACGACACAACCCATACATATTCAGGAAGATACACGAGTCTAGTTTTTGAATCAACAAACGGTACGTAAAACCGATACCCGAGCTAGGAGATATGTCCATTTTTCCAACACGTGTCTGTGCTGCCAGCACAGACGCGAACCAGACACCAGTTCAGTTCATGATTTTTATCTTTTTCCACACTTCTCAGACAATTCTGAAATTTTTACAGCATAAACTACACCCACAGAGGAATCTACAGTAAAATTACCATAAAAAAACATGGTCAGCGTGTCGATGAGAAAAATTCGTCAAAACAGGACAGATTCAGCTTGGTTCAAACACAGTTATGCATATTCATAGCATACACGAATTTTGTGGAATAAAACTCAACTCCAACATCAAAAACCCCCTCCCATGGCTTCAATTCAGAGCATATAAGATATAGAACATGAAACCTAACATGGGAGATATGAAATTCAGCGCTTAAGGAGTGAAAATTTCCTAATTTAGCTTCAATTCAACCAACCCTAATTTTCTTCTTCTTTTCCTTATTCCCTGTTCTTCCCCACCGCTACTCTCTCTCTCTCTCTCCCCGTTGGAACAACTCCCCTGATGGGTTTTTTTTTTCCTTTGTTTTAAAAGATACACACACACACGGCTGGCACACATGCACAATTCAAAAAAAAAATGCACTCTAGCCCCTTTAGGATATTAAATATGACACAAGAGCACTCCATACATTAAGGGTGTTACATATTAATTCTGTAAATTAGGGTCAAGTTATTGCTAAAATTATCAAATATTGCAGGATAAGTTTGACTTGCAAGGCGATCCAGTCGATGTTAAAAAGGCAGTGGCAACACAATGTGGACGGAGGTTGAGCAATCACAACTTCGTTTTGCACAAAAAGTACAAGAAACTTAAAGAAACGAGGGGGGAAGAGTATGCTAGAAACAACCCACCAGCTGGTGTCAATCCAGAGCAGTGGACGAGCTTAGTCACTAAGAAGTGGACTGTTCTAAAATGGCTGGTAATCTCGTTAACCAGAGAAATAGTCATGGTTCTTCTTATAGCATGTTGCTTTTGGATTTATTGAAAAATCCACATCCTAAACTTGAAAACCTTATAGTTTTCTCTGTTGGTTTGTGGTCTTATAGGAGCGATCAGAAAAAAACACCTCAAACAGGTTTGATTTTCTCCCCTTTTCTAATGCTGCTTTTGCTGCTGTCTTTTTGCCTTTTTTTTTTGCCCTTGTGCCTATTGTTGTTGATTCTGGGAGCTCTTTGTAGTGCCCCTTAAGTTTAGGATTGTTTAGGCTTGTTTTGGATATTGTTTTTTTGTGGCATCTTCTATTTATATCAACCCTTATAAGAAATTGAAAGAAGTCCCATGGAGATGGACTCCTTTTTCCAAGCACTTCACCAACTTCCATCCCTTAGTTGAAAAGATCATAGCATATAGATTACCACAGGGCCAGGAAACAGATTGATCATAGCATTATGCATGGCTGTTTTCATGGCTAGTGATGCCTTAGTTTGCAACTGTTTTATGGCTCTCATCTTTGGGTTGATTCTGTCATGGATTAGGGCCATTAGGCCTTCATCGTGGCTTTCATCCATGTATGCTCACAACTGTAGGATTATTAGCTTGAGTTTTTCAGGTGGTATGTTTTCATTAGAAGCCAACCTCGAAATCTATACTTTGTTTGAATACATACTGGTGCAAGTTACGGCCAGTTCTGCTTCTGTAATATTCCCAGTTCTGCTTTGGTTCTAGACACTTGAATAATGTACCCAGTTGCTGGATTTTGCTTAACACACTTGCTGCATACTCCGTCCAGGTTATGAAGCACAAAAATCAGCACTTAGGTTCAACAAAAACATGCATTTTTGGTTCAAATCTGGGCTTGAAATCTGCAGTTTTTAGTGCACTTTGGTTGACACAGTTACTGTATACTCAGTCCATGTTATGAATCACAAAAACAAGCACTTTGGTTCAACAAAAACATTCATTTTTGGTTCAAATCTGGGCTGGAAATCTGTAGTTTTTAGTGCACTGAAAGTGCACTTTGGTTGACACACTTGCTGCATATTGGGTAGTTGCAAAGGAAGAAGAAGCCATGAGAGAGAGAGAGAGAGAGAGAGAGAGAGAGAGAGAGAGAGAGAGAGAGAGAGATTTGGGTTTCCTTTACTCTGTTTTTCCTGGCAAGTTATGCATATAATGGGTGTATTATGTATATTCCACATTTGGAGGGAAACAGAGGTGTAGTTGGCGCCAATGGGTTGCGAGACTTGGAATATCTATTTTGCCCGTCTTATGGGTTGGGATCTCACGTGATAAGCACATGAGGTTCTTTTCCGTCCAAATGTTGAGCCTAGTTATGTAGTGGATCACATAGGTAACGGAGAGATAGTTGAGGGGATGAAATCGGGAAATTAATAGTTTAGGGACGAAGTAGAGAAAAGTTGCATAGTTTAGGGGATAAAAGAAAAAAAAAACTCTATTAGCTTTCATCCATAGATTATGGCTGTTTACGAGACTCATCTTAGCCTGTGTGGTTTGAGTTCTCAATTGGAGTATGTTCGAACTATATATAAGCAGGAACATGAACGCCCAAGTCCAACCACAATTCTAGTCGTCTCATTGGTGCAAGTGTTTGCTTGAACGTGTAGAGTTTGAGGGAAATATCTAGTGGCAGACTTGTATACTAGTAGTAAATGCGGTCTTTTGTACGTGATGTCATTTGGTCATAGCTAGCTGGGGTGTCATTGATACTTCTATTTGCTCTCTCTTTAAGCTAATTGACGAATTATTGGATCATCTTCTTTTTGAGCACTCCTTTTCTAAGCAAGTTAAGAACGTTGTTGCTTAGTTGAGATATATCCCTGCTGCTCCTACTCTTTACTTCCAGAAAGTTGCTTGTGGTTCTGTTCCAATTTCGAAAAGAGAGATTCACCTAATACTCTTAGAAGGCTTGCTCTAGATGCTATGGTCTGTTTCACTTGGGAAGAAAGGACCAACAGAATTTCCAGGGCATTCTAAAGTTTTTTTTGCTCTGTTTTATTTGAGGTTTTTCCTCTTGGGCATAACTAGACCAATTTCTGACTTCACTGTTGACATAGAGTGAAGTTCTCTTTAACTCAGTGAACTTAAGTCCAAACAATGTACTTATAAAAAAACATAATGTTAGGTATTTGAACTGCATTCATAATGCTAGGAAACACTTCATTCTTTCATATAGAACAACATGACAGATAGTTACTAGGCATTTGGACTGGATGTGCCATTTTCAGTACATAGGTGCTTCTCGTGGCAATGCTAGGAATTCGCCATTCTAGATTCTATATCTTCTTCTCTTCGTAACTCCTTTTTCTATTTTATCGATATATGTTTCTTTTGCCTATATAAAAAAACAAAAAACAGGTCTTGGTCTAAGACAAAACATAGATGTGGATCAAAGTCACTCCCAGTTAGGGTTGCCGCTGCGGTGAGTTTTCCATTATATGGGCCTTCACTTTTTTTAAAAATATGAACATGCTTTGTTAACTCATTTGATGAGAAAATAATATATCAGATGCACGATAATGGAGGTGTTGTGCCCGCGGTAACAGAGATGTACAAATCCACCCACTTCAATGAGGACACGCAAAAATGGATCTCTTCAGAATCTAAAGTTCTCTATGTACGTGTATCAAGTATTTGTGTGGTGTAGTCTACTAAATTATTAGAACTTGTCTCTACTAAATTGTCAGAACTTAAATTTGGCATTTACTTTAAAATGACAGGATAAGATGGTACAAATAGAGATTGAACATAATGCGCAGGATGGTGCAATCCCGATTACGCAAGAGGAGCTCTCCGTTAAAGGTCTCAAGGCAAGGTCAGGCTATGTGAAGGGACTTGGCATTAGGCCTTCCTCCTCTATTAGGACTGGGAATGGGGAGTATGTAACACACCTTGAGGGAAAGGTGCAAGAGCAAGCTCAGAAAATTCAAAAGCAAGCTGAGAAAATTCAAGAGCAAGCGGAAGGAATTGAAGCAGCAAACAATAAGATAGACGAGCTTGCCTTGGCAAAAGAGGAACAGGGGAAGACTTTGGCTAGTGTTATGGCGTTTCTTAAACAACAAGGATTCACCGGTTAATAACTTGCTGGTTAGTACATCATGCTTTCCCTATTTATATTCTTAATGAGAAAACTTGGAGTGGGCTATATAATTTTGTTGGTTTGATTTTTTGCCCTTTTTCAGAATTATACTTGTTATGAACCAGATTTGTGGTCTGTTTTGGTTTATGGTTCTATGTTCAACTTACAGCATGGCAGCCCTATTCCATTCTTTAATCCCTTTGAATCCCAAACCACCTTCCTTTTTAGGACAATAGAGCTGATCCCACTTCACTTTTTCCCTTGAATGCTTGAGCTCAAATCCAGACTAAAGAAATGCCATGAGAGTGCTTTCAATGTCCTTAACCAAAGAACTTGGATAGCGGGATTTCATGTTGTAACTGCAGCAATCAACTGATCTCTAAAGTGAACTGGAACCTTAGATTGAATGGCTAGATTAAGATTAGGCATAGCATCCACTTTTCCATAGAAAGCAGCCCCTAATAACGCAGCATATATAGTAACCCAAAATCTCCTACTTCACGACCTTAGGATCATCAATCAAACAACCACTAGAATCAATAAGACTTAGAATTGTATTTCTAGCTTTATGGAAACACATTTTCTGGTGAAGTACTTAGAGTTTTGGTCTCTTAAAGCCAACCATTTCACTCTAGATTTCTGTTTTGTATTTCTGCCCTTAATTTTCTGGATTGCTTGGCTGATCTTTGCTGATGGTTTTTGGTTGTTTTTTTTGCATTCAAACTGACTTGGCACCTGCACAACACACACCAGTAATGAAATCCTCAGCTTTAGAGGACACAACACACCTTTAGTGGACACAACACACACACAACTCACACCAACACACCTTTAGTGGATTTGAGAAGTGTTCCCAGTAAGACCCGCAAAAGTTTAGTCATAAGACCCCCAATTGCTATTTTGGTTTCATTGTAGGTTTAGCAGGTTTAAATTTCTGCATATGCATTTCTGTTTCAAGTATGTTCTGTTGAGCATTTTTTTGTTTTACTTGCTACAGCATAAGACTTGTTATGAACTAGTTTTGTGGGCTGTTTTGGTTTAGGGTTCTATGTTCAAGTTACAGCAGTACAATGTGGTCTATTTTTTGTTGTTTGTTGGTGATATGTTGAGTTGCAGCAGTTATGGAAATTTGTTAGGTATTGACACTTTAGCTGGTATGGACACTTGAGTAGTCACAAACTTCAGTTTAAACATAACATCTCTAACTTGGGTTCTGTTTCAATTGCACAAAAGGAAAGCACTTATGTTTCAGTTGCACTTCGTCTTCAACTTTGGTTATATTTTTTGGCATTAGATTTTTCTGCTTGAAGTATAATCTGTCCAAGTTGTTTGCTTCATACTCTGTCCATCGTTCGTCCAAATAGTAATGTTCCAGTTCTATTGTCAGATTGTTTGCTGCATACGTGTCAATGTTTATGAAGCACAAAATGAAGGCTACTTTAGTTCATTGATTTTGGCATAAAACTTAAGTTTACATGATGTTTCGTATTTCTATTAACAATATCGTACCAATTTTTTCTGAATCTTATCTTATGTTAATTTGCAGATTGAGTATGTAGAAGGTTGGTAGCAGAAGATGATATATGCTTTTCTATGAAGACTTCTTTTTGGATGAAGTTCAGAGTCTTCTTTTTTTTGATGATGCTACGAGAACTCTTCTTTTTTGAGGATTCATAGGATAAGAACTATGATGAACAACGTATATGGTCTAGTTTGGTTATTTTTGACATTCGTACACGGATGCATTACATCCTAAGTGTGGATGATTATTTTGGTGTGGATGAATGTTGGGTATGACGATGTGTTGGATATTATGGTAAAATAGAATGGGCTTACTATTTAGTGCAATTCAGATGTATTATAGTTCTTGTTTGAGATCTATTGGATTCTAAAATGCACAGGATGTCGTATTTAGAAGAGTGCGAGACGATTTTTTGTCACCTATAGGTGACAAATTTTTTTTGTCACTAAAGAGGATTTTTGAAGAAGCATTTTAAAGACGAAATTTTTTGTCATTAATTTTACAATTATAGGAGACGAAATTATTTGTCACATTTACTATTTTATAATATTTAAATTAAATTCTTTGGAGACGAAAATTTTTGTCACCTATGTAGTTTTCTTGGTCATTATTCATTTACTATTAGTGACGAAACTGGACAAGGGTGACGAATAATTGATAAATTGGTGACAATAAATTTCGTCTCCAAAAATTACTATAGGTGACGAAACATGATTTTCGTCATCATGTTACTTTCTGAGACAACCTATAGGTGACAAAAAAAATTTCGTCTCTAAACTTTTGTCGACAAAAAATGTGCATTTTGTGACAATTTAATTCGTTTCCAAACACAAAATTTCTTGTAGTGAGTGTTGTAATCTACTAACGATCACATGAAAACCGTTGCTATAGTCCTGTTTCTAGTAATGTTTTTTAAACCGTTATTATACACCATCTATACTGACGGTTTTTTCAACCGTTGCGAAAAAAACCGTTGGAAGATACTGAATTTCTTATAGTGAATCAATTAATAATTGATGGAGTAACCTCTAGATTAATTAACCAAATTTGAGTGTTTAAGATGAGTGGTGAGTGAAAAAAAAAATTCTAACATGGTCAATTGGTAGTCACCAGATTGACATAGAGGTAAGGGGTACTAATCAAGGCAAATAAGCCTAAGTGCCCTTTCTTGATTAGGCTTTGCTCAAGCCTTTATTACAGGCTTTCAAGTTCGGACCGAGCTTGAGAAGTTTTGAAGTCAAACTTGACTCAAATTTGAAGTTTTATAATTGTGATTAGTTTGGTTTGGCTCGTGAAATATGCAACTCAATCTTGAGCTTTCAAACTTAAACTTAAGCTCGTGATGTTAAGCTTGAGCTTAAACTTGCGACGCCCTGTTTGCACCATAACTGAGATTTCCTTTTACCCGTCGATCGGGCAACACGTGGCAAGAGTAAATATGGACAGCTGAAGAATAGAATGGACTCACCTTAATTAATTTAGGATTGAATTGAATCGAATGATGAAACTATGAAAAGTCTTGTCCGTCGATTGGCCAACACGTGGCGTATTTTATGGTTATTTGGTCCGTCGATCGGGTGACAGATGTCGAAGAGAATTAAGTCTCATTATTCCACGATCAAAGGGGTAGTTAATCACAATTAATGAAACATTTTTCCAGATGTGGGCATGATTGGCAGTTGAATAAGTTACTTCGCCAGAATTTGAAAGAGTTTCAACTGTTACCTCGGAGGGAAGATTTGAATTCAAAAGTGAAGGGATCCCTATTTATAATCAAGTTCAAGACAATTATCGGACACACAAACATCGCCAATCAGGCCTTTATCTTTTCTTTTCTAGGAGTAGAACTAGCTTGTAATTATTCACTCAATCATCTTGATTGATTGTTCTTCTACTTTGAGGGTTAATAAAGTCCATTTTGTTAATCTTCTTCTATACTTTATCCACTTCATTGTTTGTTTCTAAAGAAGTCCTGAAATACGGCAAGGAACCAAACTCCACTGTTCACACCCACATTCCAGCAAGCTACGATACGATTTCCCGTCGATTCTCCGTCTATTGGAAAGAAAACAAGAATTTTGGTAACACGCTCCAAATCCAAAATGACAAAAGTTGAGGAAAAATAGCTATACACCTACACAAAAATAGCGAATGTTCAGCCTTTCGCTCTAACTTCTCAACACTAGAAAAATAATTTTTCGTCCTCCACACACTTAATTCGTTATACATGTATTCTATGAGAAATTAAAAGAACTTGAGCCAATAATTGTTGTAATGCAATGCCATGAATAGTTCCGTATATGGAAGATTTTTATAGGTTTGATGAAGCCATATTGATTTTCATAGGGATTGAATTTATTAATCAACAGTAAAAAGTGACTCAAATTAGTTTCTACTTTGTTTCAACAAGCCAAAAGTCAAGTCAAACTCGAACCGTGTTGTTTGATTTGTTTAGCATCCCTACCGACGAACGCTCACACCGCATCTCAAAGGGATCCGGAGACTGTGTTGTGTAGCTCTGTGCTACACAGTGTGTTGCGCAGCTGTCAGTGTGGCCTTGCCGGCATCGGTCCAAGGATCGAAGACGTTCACCGCGTAGAGCTTGTCGAGTTCTACATGTGCACCAAAAATCAACTTGATCAAATATCGTTAAGTGCCTCATTGGAACACAGATAACTTGAAAAAATGGATTCAGTGGTTTTGATCCAGTGTTTCATATCCATTAGGATTCAATTTTTTTCAAATTATATGTATTCCGATGAGGCACTTAACAATATTTGATCAAGTTGATTTTTGGTACACATGTAATACTCGACGAGCTCTACGTTGTGGACGTCTCCGATCGTCGAATCGATACCAGTAAGGCCTCGTCGGCCGCTGTGCAGCATGGAGCTGCACAGCACAGTCCCTATCTCCATCTCAAAGCAACTCCACTCTCTCCATGAACAACTCGCTTTTGGCCCACTTGTCAAAAAAAAAAAAAAAACTTCTTTTGGCCCATGGTTTTCCCGAAACTATTTTACTTTTGGCCTTTTCATCTTTTAATATGGACGGTCAGATCTTATTTCTTTAAATCCACTTTAGAGTACAACCTTTTAATATGGACAATCAGATATAATAATGATTTCATCTTTTTATACCGTAGAACATCTTCGATTCTAAACTGTACAGCAGAAATTTCCAACAATTAGAGAGAGCTCAGCACTGGCCAAGTGACTTTGGGAGAAGAGTATTTGCTATCAACTTCACAGGCACGAAAATATGGCCGACTCTTCACAACCAAGTAACGACCTAGCCAATCCAGTCATCCGTACCAATTTTGCAAATGATTATTGACCGGATTGATTTAGTTTTATAGTACTAATGCATACACTACTAGATAATCTTGTGTAAAACTCGTAAAACTAAACCAATCCAAACCATTGGATTACGATCTGGTATTAGTTTCGATCTACGACTCAATTCAAGTTAAATTTTCTACTTACCACCATTTAAAGCGCATGACTTGTTCAAAGGGCATGGGAGGTGCCAATGCTTGACGATATCCTAGACCTAAAATAATGGGTTGCCCCAAGCGTAGGGCGGAGACCGACGTAATATAATATCCGGTAAGACTGGAATCGAATCCACAAAAACGGTGATGTGTACTGATTAAAAACTCGGGTTTTTACTTATTTAAATGGGCTCTTAGGTAGCCACCCCTTTCCGATTTGATTGAGAGATTAACTAAAACAAGAAATTGATTGAACTTTTTTAGAAAATTAAAAGGAGGTAAAATCGTAGGGTTTATACCACTTGTAACTAGTTCGGGTCAACCTGCTTTATTTGGAGTTCTTAAAAACGTTTAATTCTAGATATAAAAAGTACCCCGCAAGATGAGAGACCCTATGATCGCCGTATACCCATGCTCAGCGGAGAATGAGTTTTGGACCCCCATTCCCCCGTTCACATGGGCTCCGACGATACCCGGGTTCGTCCGCGGGAAGTATTTTCCAATCTAAAATTGTTTTTTCATTGTTTGATAAAAAGAGCAATACCCGAACCAGCCACGGTGTGCTAATCACCCCGCGATCCTACCTATATGACTACTCACACATTATTAAACAAGAAACAAAAGAAATCCTAATTTGAAACATGATTCTAAATACGGGATAGAAAACAAACAAAAGATCTAAGTTAAATAAGAACAAACGAACAACTTTTATAAAGAACGAAAATTAAAACGAATTACCGGAGTGCGAATAATTAAACGAAGCTTCAAAATTTGAAGGAAAAACCCGGAACAAAAATAAACAATATTCGAAACAAAAAGCTAAACCTCGCAGCCCCTCTGTTGATCTCGGCAGTCGCCTGTTCCGCATGATTCCAAGAAGTTATCACGGCAGCCCCTTTCTTCGTTTCGTCCGTCGGAATCAAGTCGTGCTGCGGGAATCCAAAAAAACTCTTCCGTAGGAATCCCCCCTTTTACAAGTGCTGTAGTCGTGATTCCCCTGGCAGCCCTATTTTCTTTTCTTTTCTTCCTTTATTACTCTCAGCCGACTCTTACATATTAAGCCTTGGCCCACCATTTAGCCATTGGGCCCACCATGTAATAGAATAAATCCAAGCCCAATTCTTAATTTCTTCTTACAGTGAGAGTTTCACTCTTGGGCTCCATATTGCAATTTAGAACTTCCACTCGATTGAACTCAAACGATCCAACTTCGAAAATCATTCAATATTCCAATTTTCACACTTTTTGTATCAAACTCTCCAAATACCTACAACACAAAAATAAAGCATAAAACTCCAAATAATAATATAAATAGACTTAGCAATGGCAAATTAGGGGGCGCGTATATGAACATTTACGCGCCTATCACACCCCCCAACTTACACTTTGCTAGTCCCGAGTAAAGAAAATAGAATGCAACTAAAGAGATTGGATATTTCTTTTAAACCCCCGGGCGGCCCCGGTAGGACGAGTGAAGTCTCGTGAGGGTTTTTAGCAGTGAACACCCACAAAACACCGCGGATCCTTTTACTTGAAACCCAAAAAACTGCAATTGGACTCGTTGATATACCCATGCCAAGAATATAGCATATGCGAAAAATAGTTCTGGAGGCTATCAAAACGTAGAAATAAATCATGGCACCCAAGCTTAGCGTGTGTGAGTAAGGACCTTAACCACAAGTGGACCACAACCAAGTACTCTCTTCGGACCGAGTCTCAACTTCAAATCTCACCGTGTTATGCACTCAACAAATGAAAACACTTGAAACATGGTGCATTTAATAAACTCTCAATATGTGCGGGCGGAAGTTATGCAACATGAAACCAAAGTACCCCGCACACTTAGACACAAAGAGAAAGCTTTTTAAGGTAGATACATGATCTCATGAAAGGAATGTCAAGTATTAAAAACTATCTATCCATCGATCCACCACTTATTGCCCCTAAGATCAAATAGGACTTTTATTCGGTTATAACGTTGGGTAAGGAAAAGTGCTTCAAAGGATAGGATAAATTATAAGCAAGTGTCTGAAAATAGGCTAAAACAACATAGAGCAAGTGTAACAATGTGCACCCTCTTATCATTCTTTTCAACTCCGCCACATCTCTCTTATTTTCACCCTTCACACAAATCCCCAATGAAACAACTTGTTTCTTTCTTGCAACAAGTATATTGGTGTCTTCCTCTTTTCTTTTCTTTTTTCTTTTTTTTTTCATTCAAATTTCAACCTCTTTTTTTAAGCATGGGGAAGAACACCGCAACTCGAGTACAACTTTCTCGAATACACTTACCCTATTCTCTTCAAAAATTAACCCTCACATGATTAGCTTGCCATTCTCAAGACACAATATGGTTAGTGAAGTTTAACAAGAAAAAGGCTCATGCAAGAGGCTCAATGTGGCTTGCAAGGATAAATATTTGAGAAAAAGAAACGAACCGGCTCAATTAGCAAAGATGGCCTATTATCCTCTCCTAGGGCAATACAACCAAGTAACGGTCCAATCCCAAAGAATAAGATAACAGGCATATATTAAGGATCAACACTTGACGACAAAAGATAATGAGATTAACAACGATTAAGCCTTCTTCTTTTTTTTACGACAAACGAAGAATTTATGTGACATCACTCCAAAGAAAGGTAAGGCACTAAAGCTCACATGGGCATAAGTCTCCACTAATCTAGCCATTGAAACCACTCAAGTCACAACTCACAAGCAGTCAAGGTCCAAAAAATGTACAGTGCAAAGATGCTAAGAGTGTATGCCAAGATAAATTCCTATCGCCAAGTTAGCAAAAAGAACTACCATGCAACATAAATATTCAATGAATGCCCACAGATTCTCAGCACAAACAACCAACAAGTAAACATTGTGAACTCCAAGTCTCAAGTAGAAAGGATTCAACAAGTATTTTTTAAATTTTCAAAAATAAACTACCAAAGTAATTCCTCCCCCTAACTTGAACTATTCAATGTCCGCATTGAAAGCATGAAAAATAACGATAGGACATAAACGTATAAGAGAGGAGAGATATCACCTCGAAAAGGATGGGCTAAGCAAGTAAATGACGTTTACAGGGAGACCCCCCAACTTAGATTGAACAACCTGCAAAATGTTAGTCTTAAAAACAAACAAGAAAAATAACTGAAAGAAATAAACAAGACAAGAAATAAAAGGAAAGATAAAAAATCATCCACTTTCTTCACGCGAAAGACACGAGTACTACTTTTCTCCCTAGTTCTCAAGTGAGAAACGGGTGGCTATACCAGACCAAAAAAAATAAAAAATAAAATTATGTACAAGCAGCCAAATGCGGGTACCGATCATTTATTATGCCAATGAGAGCTAAGACAATAAACATAGCACTCCATTCTACACCTTTTATCAAAAATTGAACTCGGCCAAGCCATAACATAAGATACTTCGAATAGCGCATTTGCTGAATTCGTTTTAGACACTTAAATTCAACCAAGTTTTTAGTCCAAACTAGATCAATTTTCAAAGCATTGACAAAGTCCACAAGATATGGATGATAAGCTAAATTAAATTCATCAACACTAAGAAAATCAATATGCTCCACATTTAAAAACTCTTGTGAAAGTGGAGACTCCATAGGAGGAGTGGCACAATCTAGAGCTGGAAGTACTTGATTGTTCAGTTTAACTATTTGTAATGACTCCTCAAAAGACATATAGCCTTCACAAATGACAAACGGCTCTATTTCCTCTTTTTCCCTCGCATCAAAATTGACATCCTCAGGAAGTGGCACTATTTCCTCTTTTTCTCTCACATCAGAATTAATATCCTAAGGAAGCGGCTCTATTTCCTCTCTTTCTCTAGCATCAACATTGGTATCCTCAAAACTTTCAGTCAACTCACAAAATTGGAGTTTTTGGGTTAATTCATCTAAGAAATCCCAAGCATCTTCAGGGTTTTTATCTAGAAATTCATCAGTGGACCTAAAATCCACCTCGCATATCTTAGGATTTAAAGCATGGCAAAAGGTAGCCAGAAGGCTGCCAATCTCACAATTAAAACCCGACCAAGAGAATACGACAAATTAAAATCGCTCCCAACACTGTGACAAAGACTCATCATCTTGTTGAGAGAAATCTGATAGTTCTTGTAAAAGCATATGAGTCTCATATGAGGGATTGAAAGTTTTGAAAAACTGTATTACAATCTCACTCCATGTCAATCTTGGACTCAAACAATTAAACCAATCTAGAGCACTATCACGCAAAGATGCTGAGAATACATGTAAAAGAGTCACTTCATCGCTACCAAAAGCTTCCTCAAGATTATGAACATGCGAAAAAGGATTTTTTGAGCCCAAACCATAAAATATAGGAAGTGACACTGGACAATTAAAGTGTCTTGCACAACTTCCATACCAACTTGCACAACCTCCATTCAGTGTTCTTTAAAACGTTTAATTTTAGATTGAAAAAGATACCCCGTAAGATGCGAGACCATATGGTCGCCGTATACCCATGCGCAATAGAGAATGAGTTTTGGACTCCCATTCTCCCGTTCACATGGGCTCCGATGATGCCCGGGTTCGTCCACGGGAAGTATTTTTCCAATCTAAGATTATTTTCCCGTTGTTTGAAAATCGGAGCGGGTTAACCCGAACTGGTTGCAAATGCTATGAACCCCATGACTGTACCTCCTTTTAGTTATTTAAAAAAACCCAACAATTTCTAAGTTTTAGTTAATCTCTCAATCAAATCGACAAGGGTGGCTACCTAAGAGCTAGTTTAAAAAGTAACAACCCGAGTATTTAGTCAGCACACATCACCGTCCTTAGTGGATTCGACTCCGGTCTTACCGAGTATTGTGCTACATCGGTCTCCACCCTACGCTTGGGGCAACCCATTATTTTAGGCCTGGAAATCGTCAACCATTTTTGGGCAACGGCGCCAAAGATGCTTGACGATATCCTAGACCTAAAATAATGGGTTGCCCCAAGCGTAGGGCGGAGACCGACGTCATATAATATCTGGTAAGACCGGAATCGAATCCACAAAGGCGGTGATGTGTACTGATTAAAAACTCGGGTTTTTACTTATTTAAATGGGCTCTTAGGTAGCCACCCCTTTCCGGTTTGATTGAGAGATTAACTAAAACAAGAAATTGATTGAACTTTTTTAGAAAATTAAAAGGAGGTAAAATCGTAGGGTTTATACCACTTGTAACTAGTTCGGATCAACCTGCTCTATTTGGAGTTCTTAAAAACGTTTAATTCTAGATATAAAAAGTACCCCGCAAGATGCGAGACCCTATGGTCGCCGTATACCCATGCGTAGCGGAGAATGAGTTTTGGACCCCCATTCCCCCATTCACATGGGCTCCGACGATACCCGGGTTCGTCCGCGGGAAGTATTTTCCAATCTAAAATTGTTTTTTCATTGTTTGATAAAAAGAGCAGTGCCCGAACCAGCCACGGTGTGCTAATCACCCCGCGATCCTATCTATATGACTACTCACACATTATTAAACAAGAAACAAAAGAAACCCTAATTTGAAACATGATTCTAAATACGGGATAGAAAACAACCAAAAGATCTAAGTTAAATAAGAACAAACGAACAACTTTTATAAAAAACGAAAATTAAAACGAACTACTGGAGTGCGAATAATTAAACGAAGCTTCAAAATTTGAAGGAAAAACTCGGAACAAAAATAAACAATATTCGAAACAAAAAGCTAAACCTCGCAGCCCCTCTGTTGATCTCGGCAGTCGCCTATTCCGCGTGATTCCAAGAAGATATCACGGCAGCCCCTTTCTTCGTTTCGTCCGTCGGAATCAAGTCGTGCTGCGGGAATCCAAAAAAACTGGTCCGTAGGAATCCCTCCTTTTATAAGTGCTGTAGTCGTGATCCCCCTGGCAGCCCTATTTTCTTTTCTTTTCTTCCTTTATTAGTCTCAGCCGACTAGAGAATGACGGGCCGGTCCAACTTCAGAGGCCTAATTCCCGCACGCTCCGGCCCAAAACAAAAAAAGCACGGACAAGGATTCCACCTGAATTTCTTACTAAAATACCCATCCAGTACAAAACTACCGCAACCATCCGCAAACACTTGTGCGGCTTCGAAGTACCGTCATCTGACTCTATCTTGCTCTTCTTCTACCCCTTCCTCCAGCGAGGGCGACTTTTCTCCACGAGATCTCGCAACGACGACGCACTAGCGACAATAGCCCCAAACTCCGGGTCGTTCACGATAGTGGTGCCGATGTTGAGAACAACATGAAACCGGCCGGAGGGACACTATACCTGGACCGCATTGAATTTCACGAGATTCGTGGTACTTGTGTTGTTCTCAAACAGCTACTGTTTTGAAAATCAAATAAAATTCACGAGGTTAAGCTCATGAAATTCATGAGCTCCAACTCCAAGCTCGTGAAATAGATATTTGTTCGGAATTACCCCAGAGCTAGTGAAATTTATTAGCACGCACTCTCTCTCACACACACTCGTTTGCTTCTAGTTTCCCTTGACGTCACTTCAATATTCTTGTTGAATCCATCTGCTCGACTATTTTGCCCAAATTCGTGCCCTAACTCACGATCTCAAGTACGCATATACTGTCTTTTACTCCTAGTTATGTTGATCAACTAGTTCGGTACGCATACATGACATCTATTTCGTTTTTTGTTCTTGTTTCAATTAATTCTGTTGAATCTCGAGCTTGTGAAATTCATGAGCTCGAAACTAGTAAAAGTCACGGGTGTGGAGCTTATGAAATTCATGACCTCAAAGCAAGTAAAAATCACAAGCGTGTAGCTAGTGAAATTCATGAGCTCGAATATAGTAAAAATTATGAACTACAAGCTAGTAAAAATCATGAGCGTGTAGCCAAGGCTGGCTCATGGGGTAAGCCCGCTTCCGACCCCCGAATTTTGGTCCAAAATTGAGATCCCACTGTAATATACAGTTTACATATTAATATTAGAACATTTCTACATAAAAACACAATTGTATCTTATCTTCTTCAAAAAGTACTCTTGCTATAATTTGTTTTTACATTTATATTGTCATAATTGTATCCTTTTAGTTTGATTTTTTTTTTTTGTTATTTTTGTACTTTTATCATTTTTTTAAAAAATAATCATGAATAACGGGCTCAATATAGGAAATTTTCTTTGAGCCTCCAAAATATATGAGCCGACCTTGCGTGCATTTTCAACGGTTTATATCTCTCGACGTATATTGCTAAAAATATATAATATATAAAATTCACGAGGAAGAATAACTGAAGAGTGCAATGCAATTAACATTGTTAATTAATGGAGAAAGTTATATCATAATATAGATTAACAGCGTTAAATGACAGGCTTTCTTTTTGAAAGAATGGGTTAAGACTATTAATCAAACAGAGAATGGTATAAGACCATGTTGATTAACAATGTTAAATGACCAGCTTTCTTTTTTACAAAAACAGAAGAAATCGTGAGGTGTTTGACCGGGGTTTCAATCGTCGTCCTCTGCGCTTTCCAAACAACAATCAAAAGTTAGGGAAAGGTATATCACAATATTTATTAACAAATTTAATTAAAATGCTCAAAGGTATATGATAATATTGATTAACAGTGTTAAATGACCAGCTTTCTTTTCGAAAGAATGGCATGACTAGTGTGTAAGGAAGAATAACTGAAGAGTGCAATGCAATTAACATTTTTAATTAATGAAGAAAGTTATATCATTTTATAAATTAACAATGTTAAATGACCGACCGACTTTCTTTTTGAAAGAATGGGTTAACACTTTTAATCAAACAGAGAATGGTATATGACCTTGTTAATTAACAGTGTCAAATGACCACCTTTCTTTTCGAAAGCAAGGGTTAAAAGCATGCGGTGTGTAAGGAAGAATAACTAAAGAGTGCAATGCAATTAACATTGTTAATTAATGGGGAAAGTTATATCATAATATAGATTAACAGTGTTAAATGACCGACCGACTTTCTTTTCGAAAGAATGGATTAACATTGTTAATCAAGCAGAGAATGGTATATGACCTTGTTGATCAACAGTGTTAAATGACGAGCTTTCTTTTTCAAAGCAAGGATTAAAAGCGTGTTGTGTGTAAGGTATAATAACTGAAGACTGCAATGCAATTAACATAGTAAATTAATAGAGAAAGTTATATCATAATATAGATTAACAGTGTTAAATGACCAACCGGCTTTCTGTTTGAAAGAATGGGTTAGCACTGTTAATCACACCGAGAATGGTATATGACCTTGTTTATTAACAGTGTTAAATGACCAGTTTTCTTTTTGAAAGAAAGGGTTAAAAGCATGCGATGTGTAAGGAAAAATAACTAAAGAGTGCAATGCAATTAACATAGTTAATTAATGGAGAAAGTTATATCATAATATAGATTAACAGTGTTAAATGACCGACTGGCTTTCTTTTTGCAAGAATGGGTTAACATTGTTAATCAAACAGAGAATGGTATAAGACCATGTTGATAACAGTGTTAAATGACCAGCTTTCTTTTTTACAAAAGCAGAAGAAATCGTGAGGTGTTTGACCGGGGTTTCAATCGAAAAGGTATATCACAATATTTATTAACAAATTTGACCGGGGTTCCAATCGAAAAGGTATATCACAATATTTATTAACAAATTTGACCGGGGTTTCTATCGAACAAGTACAGTCGTTGGATGATTAACAAAATCTTGAAGTTGAGGTATGGTTTGGTATTTCACTTCTTGTCTTTACCCGGTGGTCATATTATTTTTTATTTTTTTTGTTAAGGTTGATTTTTTTTTATTGCCAGGTTAATTTTGCTTTTTATACAGAAAAAAACAACAGGGTCAAACTAGTTATCAGTTGTAACCTGCTCTAACAAAAGACAAAATTTGAAGTGAAATACCAAACCATTCTCTGAAGTACTTCGATGTTAGAAAAAGGAATCAATGGAAATGATAATATTGATTAACAGTGTTAAACGACTAGCTTTCTTTTCGAAAGAAAGGGTTAAAAGCGTGCGGTGTTCGACCGAAGTTCCAATCATCGTTCTCTGTGCTTTGCGAGCAACAATCAAGTGGTAGGAAATAAAATAGCTACAGAAAACCTTAACGAAGAAAAAAGGGCATGACTGGTGTATAAGGAAGAATAACTGAAGAGTGCAATGCAATTAACATTGTTAATTAATGGAGAAAGTTATATCATTTTATAGATTAACAGTGTTAAATGACCGACCGACTTTCTTTTTGAAAGAATGGGTTAACACTGTTAAGTAAACAGAGAATGGTATATGACCTTGTTGATTAACAATGTTAAATGACCAGCTTTCTTTTCGAAAGCAAGAGTTAAAAGCGTGCGGCGTGTAAGGAAGAATAACTGAAGAGTGCAATGCAAAATTTTTCTGGCGACCACCTCCGGCCGGCAATTGAAAATTCGCAGTGTGAAATTCACAATTTTGCATTGTTTCCGGTGACCACCTCCGGCCGGCAACTGAAAGTCGTTTCTCATATCTTTTCTTTCCATGTTCTTTCTTTCAAACACGACATTACAACTGATGTTTAGATCGAGGCACACGCAAACCATGCATTCTTTAAAGGCATTTCGCCCCTCCTACGGTGGTTAAAAGTTCTTGGACGTTTGTCTCTTGTGATACAATGAAAAAAACTCGGCTCAACTAAGCTTGTATTGTAACTGGAACTCGTACCATGAAACCGTTCAAACCGAGTCACCAGTTCTCGATTTAACACTGTTAATCAATATTATGATATAAGTTTCTCCATTACAAATTAACATGGTCATATACCATTCTCTGTTTGATTAACAGTGTTAATCCTTTCTTTCGGAAAGAAAGCCGGTCATTAAACACTGTTAATCAATATTATGATATAACTTTCTCCATCAATTGTGCATTAGACACAAGACACAGGACACACGAGGACACAAGAAGTACCAACTTAGCTTTGCCATACATTGGAAGGAGCAGACATAAACATAGTACATTACATTTTATACTTGAAACAAAAAGGTATATGCAGAACTTGAAACCTTACTAAACCTTGGTAAAGTTGCACTGAAACAGAAGTGCACATGCTAATAATTGAAAGTTCCAGAAATTAAACCTTTCTAACCTTGCTAACAGTTGCAAGTTCCAAATTAAAAGTCAAAAGGAATGAGCAAGTGAGACTTAATACACCAGTAGAATACTCAACACTGCACAAATAAATGTATCAAGTCTGCTCTGATTTTCCTGCATTCTTCTTTTGTCATTTCACTTTTTTGATCTTTATTTGATAGATACTTCTTGATTATCGAAAAGACGACAATCACACAATCAACACTGCAAGAATTTAGAATTCAGTTAATTAAGATTGGGAATTAACATTGCGAATTAATAGTAGTTGGCCCTAAGTTCGCCCATTCTCATTCACGACACTCTGCAAGGGTGCATTTGGCCAAAATCAATTTGCCTTAAAAACAAAATTTTTATTAAAAATAAAATATTCATATTTTGTTTAAGTTTTCATCGTGCTCGCCGTAGATGGTGAACACCATTTCCTAGCCTTTGCCCGTGAAGATGTCGAACACGACCTTCTCAAACCGAACTCGAACCCTTGGGTGTGGAGCACCTCCTTGGAGAGATCGGGTGTGGAGACCACGACAAGGTTGCGCTGGCCCATACGGACATACAGAGCAGGAGGATCTCGCCATATGGTGGTTCAGTTGTCGTCGACTTAGAGATTTTGGAAGAAGGATTCAATGGCAGTTGGAGGAAGGATTCAATGGCGACGCCGGCGGATGTGATTCAGGCGGAGTGGAGGCGGTGTCACGTGAGGAGTTGCCGAGGGTTAGGAGACGGCGAGGTGTTTTTTCGGTGAGGCGTTGCATGAAGGGGGAGTGGATATTATCGTCCAAAATAATGTTGAAATCCTTGTCCGTGCTTTTTGAACCAATCCAGGAGCTATTGGAATTTTGAATCAATTTGAGAGATGTACGGGCCGGTCCAAAAAATAGGCCCACTGCACGGAGAACTCCAACCCATTTTACAAAATGCACCAGTAAGGACCGTCCAATATTTATACCGGAAATACCCCTGTTCTTATTGAACCTGAAGTTCTTGTCTAGCGACTGCTCCTCGCTCTCCCATTCGGTAGTCCAGTCCTCCAGTATGGGCCCCGCGGCTTCGCCTTGAAGCGTTGATGTGCTTTGTCGGTGACGGCGGTGGAAATGGCCGCTTGAAGAACTTCCTTCCCGGCGTTGACCGCCTTGGAGACGGCAACACCCTGCCGCGCAACGGACTCGTGCCACCATCGTGGGGGTACGGGCTCGTAGCGGAGGACCGAGCCGGCGTGTGCTTGACAGCATTGTCGGCGGGGGATCTCGACGGTGTCTGGGGCAGCCGATCGACCACGGTAGAGGTCTGGCAATCTTCGTCGATGACGAAGGGGATTGTCTTGCCGTAGCACTGGCTCATTGAGCCTACTCTCTCTCTTTCGTGGCCGCCGATGTCGATTGGAAAAATTTCATGTTTTGGTACAGTAAGGTGGAATTTGTTTTTTGAAAGGCAGTAAGGTAGAGTTTGTAAGATGGGGTAAGGTTGTTATGAATATATTGAAAAAATCTCATTCCCGCTGCAGTTTGTTTGTTTGATTTTTTTTTTTTGGTTGTATTGAGCTAGTTGTGTTTCCAAATCTAGCGAAATTCACTAAATGGTGGTTGTGTTTGAAGTCTTGTGAAATTCAATATTTTGATATAACTTTCTTCTTTAATTAACAGTGTTAATTGTATTGCACTCTTCAGTTATTATTCCTTAAACACCAGTCATGCTCATTTTCTTTGTTAAGGTTTTCTGTAGCTATTTTATTTCCTCGCACTTGATTATTGCTTGCAAAGCACAGAGGATGAGGATTGGAATCCCGGTCGAACACCGGACGCTTTTAACCCTTTCTTTCGGAAAAAAAAGTAGGCCATTTAACACTGTTAATCAATGTTGTGATATAACTTTCTCCTTTAATTAACAGTGTCAATTGCATTGCGCTCTTCAGTTATTCTTCCTTATGCACAAGTCATGGCCCTTTTCTTCGTTACGGTTTTCTTTTAGTTATTATTTTTCCCTAGCACTTGATTCTTGCTCTCAAATGACGATGATCGGAACCCCGGTCGAACACTGCAAGCATTTAACCCTTTTTTACGAAAAGAAAGCTGGTCATTTAACACTGTTAATCAATATTGTAATATAAGTTTTAACAGTGTTAATTGCATTGTACTCTTCAGTTATTTTATTCCCTAGCACTTGATTGATGCTCGCAAATCGCAGAGGACGACGACTGGAACCGCGATCGATTTAACACTGTTAATCAATCTTGTGATATAAGTTTTTCCTTTGATTAACAGTGTTAATTGCATTGCACTCTTCAGTTATTTTATTCCCTAGCACTTGATTGATGCTCGCAAATCGCAGAGGACGACGACTGGAACCGCGGTCGATTTAACACTGTTAATCAATATTGTGATATAACTTTTTCCTTTAACTAACAGTGTTAATTGCATTGTACTCTTCAGTTATTTTATTCCCTAGCACTTGATTGATGTTGGTCATTTAACACTATTAATCAATATTGTGACATACCTTTGAGCACTTTAATTAACATTGTTAATTAAATTGCGATACACCTTTCCCTAACTTTTAATTGTTGTTCACAAAGCGTAGAGGACAACAATTGAAACCCTAGTCGAACACCACACGATTTCTTTCGAAAAGAAAGCTGGTCATTTAACACTGGTAATCAATATGGTCATATACCATTCTCTGTTTGATTAACAGTGTTAACCTTTTCTTTCGAAAAGAAAGCCGGTCATTTAACACTGTTAATCAATATTATGATATAACGTTCTCCATTAATTAACAATGTTAATTGTATTGCACTCTTGCCCCTTTTCTCCATTAATTAACAGCGTTAAAGAACCCCGGTCATTTTACACAGTTATTCTTCCCTACACACCAGTCATACCCCTTTTCTTTGTTGAGGTTTTCTTTTAGTTATTATTTTTTTCCTCTCACTTGATTGTTGCTTGCAACGTGCAGAGGACGACGATTGGAACCCCGGTCAAATACCGAACACTTTTAACTATTTCTTTCGAAAGGAAAGCTGGTTATTTAACACTGTTAATTGCATTGCACTCTTAGCCCCTTTTCTCCATTAATTAACAGTGTTAAAGAAAGCTGGTCGTTTAACATAGTTATTTTTCCTTACACACCAGTCATACTCCTTTTCTTCATTAAGGTTTTCTTTTAGTTATTATTTTTCCCTAGCACTTGATTGTTGCTCTCAAAGGACGATGATTGGAACCTCGGTCGAACACTGCAAGCATTTAACCCTTTTTTACGAAAAGAAAGCTGGTCATTTAACACTGTTAATCAATATTGTGATAAAGTTTTTCCTTTAATTAACAGTGTTAATTGCATTGTACTCTTCAGTTATTTTATTCCCTAGCACTTGATTGATGCTCACAAATCGCAGAGGACGACGACGGGAAACGCAGTCGATTTAACACTGTTAATCAATATTGTGATATAACTTTTTCCTTTAATTAACAGTGTTAATTGCATTGCACCCTTCAGTTATTTTATTCCCTAGCACTTGATTGATGCTCACAAATTACAGAGGACGATGACTAGAACCGCGGTCAATTTAACACTGTTAATCAATATTGTGATATAACTTTTTCATTTAATTAACAGTGTTAATTGCATTGCACTCTTCAGTTATTTTATTCCCTAGCACTTGATTGATGCTCGCAAATCGCAGAGGACGACGACTGGAACCGCGGTTGAACATCGCAAGCATTTAACCCTTTCTTTCGAAAGCTGGTCATTTAACACTATTAATCAATATTGTGACATACCTTTGAGCACTTTAATTAACATTGTTAATTAATATTGCGATATACCTTTCCCTAACTTTTGATTGTTGTTCACAAAGCGCAGAGGACAACGATTGAAACCCTAGCCGAACACCACACGATTTCTTTCGAAAAGGAAGCTGGTCAATTAACACTGGTAATCAATATGGTCATATACCATTCTCTGTTTGATTAGCAGTGTTAACCCTTTCTTTCAAAAAGAAAGCCGGTCATTTAACACTGTTAATCAATATTATGATATAACGTTCTCCATTAATTAACAGTGTTAATTGTATTGCACTCTTGCCCCTTTTCTCCATTAATTAACAGTGTTAAAGAAAGCCGGTCATTTAACAGAGTTATTCTTCCTTACACACCAGTCATATCCCTTTTCTTCGTTAAGGTTTTCTTTTAGTTATTATTTTTCCCTCGCACTTGATTGTTGCTTGCAACATGCAAAGGACAACGATTGGAACCCTGGTCGAACACCAAACGTTTTTAACCCTTTCTTTCTCAAGGAAAGCTGGCCATTTAACACTGTTAATCAATATTATAATATACCTTTGAGCACTTTAATTAACAGTGTTAATTAGTATTGATTTCAAGGAAAGAAAGTGTAAGGCAAAAAAAAGTGAAAGTCGTTTCTCATATCTTTTCTTTCCATGTTCTTTCTTTCAAACACGGCATTACAACTGATGTTTAGATCGAGGCACACGCAAACCATGCTTTCTTTACAGGGATTTCGCCCCTCCTACGGTGGTTAAAAGTTCTTGGACGTTTGTCTCTTGTGATACAATGAAAAAAACTCGGCTCAACTAAGCTTGTATCGTAACTGGAACTCGTACCATGAAACCGTTCAAACCGAGTCACAAGTTCTCGATTTAACACTGTTAATCAATATTATGATATAAATTTCTCCATTACAAATTAACATGGTCATATACCATTCTCTGTTTGATTAACAGTGTTAATCCTTTCTTTCGGAAAAAAAGCCGGTCATTTAACACTGTTAATCAATATTATGATATAACTTTCTCCATCAATTGTGCATTAGACACAAGACACAGGACACACGAGGACACAACAAGTACCAACTTAGCTTTGCCATACACTGGAAGGAGCAGACATAAACATAGTACATTACATTTTATACTTGAAACAAAAAGGTATATGCAGAACTTGAAACCTTACTAAACCTTGGTAAAGTTTCAAGTGAAATTCAACTGCATAGGAGAGATCACATAGTGCCTCCATAATAACAGTTGTTATAGTCTTAAAAGAAGGTACCTCATAGAGCACATCATTGTCTGATTTGGCTAAAGGATGCATCATTCCAGAGAGAGGCAGAAAGATGGAGAGAGAAAATAAAAGCCACAGATCGAAACTGGTAGTCTGACCCTGTACTATGTCAAATTTGAGGACATTCCTAGGTCACTGGACTGGCAACATCAACATCTCTATCTCTACAAAAGTGACTTAACTGATACCCAAACAAAATAGAAAAATCATTCCTAAAAAAAAAACACCTTACACTACAAAACCCAACAAATCATGCACTTTGCATCAACTTAGGAACTTCTAGTGTTATACCAGATAGATAACCTTTCACGAGTTTTGATTGTCAATCCATTGATTAACTGCTCTAGGCTGCAATAGTGGAGCAAGGCTCTATTTGTGAAATCTGTTTAAGGTTCCAAGTCAACATTGTTGGGGTCAAATCGATATCAGGCTTGGACGCCTGGTTGCCTACCGTGTGTCTGGCCATTATTTTATAAGTTCATTTATGTTGCGTACGGGATCAATAACTCTCCCCAATATTCCATATGCAAAGTCTGTATACAGGTGCACTATTCTTTTACTATGAAATACAACAAGTGTATAAGCCTATATGTGGCTGTTTTTGCTACACATCCACCAAGGGCCCACTTTGCACATCTAAACTGTCTGATATGGTGCTCTTACAATCCTCTAGTTTTCAAAGGAAATACTCTTTTTCGTATCTGATACAACATTTTAAGCAAATACTTACATTGGAAGCAAGAACGATTCAGCTCTGACCTTAGCCAGTTCGGAATCTCAATCACAGCCTCGTTGTGCACTTCATAGTTTATCCAAAAAATAAAAGAACTACACAAATTGAAAGCCCTTGTACTGACTCTTTAAGTTTCAATATGAAATCTACCAAGCACAAACCAACTCTTCCTTCGTCAAACCAACAAACAGAAAAGAATACCGTTGGTCATAGTGTCAAACAACTCTAACAAACCCAAAATCAGAAAAAAGATAAACAAAAAACTCAAATAAAATGAGCCAAAACCTGCTTAGTGCTAGTCTTTGCTATTTATTAGGTCAAATCGCAGATCCAACCATAACAAGGCCATCAACCCTTAATTCTTTTCTTTTTCTCTTTCTTTTTCTTTTTTCCCTTTATCACCTATCTTCAATTTTCACATCAACCGAACAACACGTACCAGGAATAAAAATAAAATATGCATTCCATAGCTAGATGAGTCTCACCATATGATGGATGTCCTGGGGCAGTCTCGAGAAGTGAAGAGAAGTGGAATCTGAAACAAACCAAAAAAAATATTTTGTATAAGAAAAAAATGAAATACCATACAGCTTAATAATACTCCAAATCCAATCAAAACCTTAACCCTAATCCTAAATCCTAGCACTGAATATACCACAACAGGCCATATATACTTGGATTTATTACCGCATCCACCATCGACGCTGGGTTTGCTTTTATTTTCCTTCACCTTTCTGGGCAAACAAACAGAGGGAGAGTTCGATAGTTCAAAAATCCAAGTTAAATAGAACGGCTAGCATTTCATACCCATCAAATTAGAGTTCGAGAAGTTGAATCGAAGGACTGCCGGAACGCCTAGTCGGCTTTGATGCCTTTTTGGAGATCCCGGTCGAATTCAGGACGTTGATATGTTTCAGTGCAAAGACGGCGGAAGAGGAGGTGATGACGGGCGGCAGTGGTCACAGGTGGTTGTTATCGGCGGGGAGGGAGAAGAAGCCGAAGTCGTCGAGGTCGTAGGACGCGCGGAAAGAAAAATAAGGGTAGAACAGTAACTGCCCCACCAATTTATCCTTACACGTAATTAAACATGTTTTCAATCCTTAATGGGAATTAAAAGTCCAAAACCTGGACCGGCCGGTAATTTTTACTACATATTAAGCCTTGGCCCACCATTTAGCCATTGGGCCCACCATGTAATAGAATAAATCCAAGCCCAATTCTTAATTTCTTCTTACAGTGAGAGTTTCACTCTTGGGTTCCATATTGCAATTTAGAACTTCCACTCGATTGAACTCAAACGATCCAACTTCGAACATCATTCAATATTCCAATTTTCGCACTTTTTGTATCAAACTCTCCAAATACCTACAACACAAAAATAAAGCATAAAATTTCAAATAATAATATAAATAGACTTAGCAATGGCAAATTAGGGGGCGCGTATGTAAACATTTACGGGCTTATCAGCCAGTGTCGCAAAAGGAATGGAACTTACCCTAAAAAAAATAGCGCATGAAAATTGGGGAAGAAAAAGAAAAAAAAACTTAATTAATGCTATTTGGACTCCTACTTTAACTGACTTAGTAGGATTCTATTAATAAGATATTTTAATTCACAATTTTCATGCGCTTTAAATGGTTTGTGAGTAGACACAAATAGCTTATATAGACATAGACGTCTGTGCACATACCTGGACAAAGATGTGTCCGGAACTGTCCGTGTCCGAACACAGATAGGTTTCATACCGTATACATAGCGCCCACATACATCGCACAATTCCGGACACATCTATATTTGGATCTGTGTACTATATCTGTGTCCGTAGCATTTTTGTTTGCCAACTTCCCCTACAACGGTACTCCAGCTAGAAGATGTAAGATCTGGGAACTAAACTTGTTGTTCACAGGGTCTGTGAATTCGATAATAGTAATACAATTATAAAATTTTTGTAACAAATTCAAGGGGAGGTGCGAAATTGGTTTTTTTTTAAATCAGCAGAAATGCCTCGAAAGGCTACAAATAGGAAATATCTTTAGAGCAAGTACACCGGCTTATGAACAAAAAAAAAAGCTAGAATACCTAATAAATTCATTTTAGCTATTCATTTTTCAATAGAATCTACAGCAGCACTAGCTATTTCCCCTATTTGTCTTTAAACAATTAATTTGTCCCATTGTTTTTCGGAGGAGAGAGAAGAGCATTTACTTGGTTTGGTTTGCTGGAAGAGAGAGAAGAGACGGATGCATGAGAGAGAAAATAATTTTTTATGTTTACAATTGCTACAGCCGTTAGGTATTTATAGAGAACTATTGTAGATAAATGTAGAATAACTACCTCAGTAGCTAAGCTGCTACACCATAGTTTTTGAGGTTTCATTGGGTAAAATACCTAAAAATTCTTGTATTGCTAAGCTGATGTTGATGCTCTTACACAAAGCCGAAACAAGAGGAGCCGGAGGATGAACCCTCCAATATTACAGAGGAAGACGCCCCTTCAAGGCCAGAGTTGAAGCCACAAGGTGAGCCAACTGAGATTGCCTGATCTTCTAAGTTAACCCAACTGAACGAAGGCCCCGTTCTCTTAAACTTAAATTTGTAAATTTTGTTCTTATTTTAATTTTTTCTGCATTTGTTAGTTTTGCTCCAATTTTTTTTTTTTTATTAATTCGTCTCGACGAGAGGAATCGAAGAAGTAAATTATTTTTTTTTACCCAAGTATTTTGATAAATAATCACTTTTTAGCACGAAAATTGCAAAAATACTTTTATCCAAGTATTTTGAAAACTGTAAGTGAATGCCCCACGGCAAGTGGGACCTCACAAACTAATCTAACCCAAGAGCATCCACAATGTAATAATCAAAATCAAAAGATTGCTAAATTTAACAATGTGTGTTTAAAAAAATGCTCACATTGTAATAATCAAAATTAGCAACCTTTTAACCAATAATCAAATTTGGGCGTTTGAATAATCAAAAGTAACAATATAGAACTTCACATTGCTAATTTTAACAACCCTCTAAATGAATAATTAAAAGCTAATGTGGCAGGTTTTAATTATTCGCTTTTAATTTTTACATTGCGGATGCCCGAATGCAGAATCAAAAGACCACCATACTAGAATAACACCTAAGTCGTGGACTTTTATTCTCTTGTGATAGTGTTCTATCTGACCATATCGAGAAGTGGCGCGGGTTGAAAACAAGGAGTCTGAATTTCCATGTTTACATTAAGGTCCCGTTTAATAACAGTGATAGATGGATGGGATTCGTAAGGAGATGGGATTAGGATTGGGATTGGTAATGAGATGGGATTGTTAATGAGAAGAGATTGATAATGAGTATGTTTGTTTTGGATGGGATTAGATGATGGGATTATTAATATCATGTTTGTTTGAGATTGGATTAAATGATGGGATTGGATTGATAGAAGAAATTGGTAATGGGAAGGAATTGGTAATGAGAAGGAGTCGGGATTGGACTACGAATACCAAATCCCAGGGGGTATTGCTAATATCCCCTATGGGCCGGGCCGGATTATTAATCCCATGGGACTACCAATCCGGACTAATTTTGGAAACCAAACACAGTATTACTAATACCATCACCTTACGAATCCAATCCCAACCTCTAATCGATTTCTCAAACGGGGCCTAAGAGAACGTTGTCTTAAAGACACTATTTGTCCCCACTAGAAGGTATGCACCGGATTACAATAAATTCGCATTTAAGATAAAGCAAATCCAAACTCTAGGTTCTTTCTGTCTGCGTTTGCACAAACGAAAACAAATAGAATATCAAATTAGCAATTGTAAAAGAACCAAAAACTAATATTCTATTTCTGTAGAATAACAGAATATCAATTTGTCATTCTACGTAGTGTGTAGAGAGAGAATGAGCAATTCAAAACGAATTTTTCAGTCTAAACAAATGACTTTACAGATAGCCTATTTATAGATTTTTAGGCACATTTATGTGAAAAGTTGTGTCTTTGAACAGACACAAAGAATGATCATGTCTTTTGAAAATAGCAATTGGAAGGATCAAGTCTTTTAAAGAATAGAAAGAAATATGTCTATTAGTAAGCACCATTTAAATAATTAATTAAGAAGGGTCATCCTTCTTGAAAGCACCCCATGTTTCACATCTCTTTTTAATAATTACATCTTTTTCAAATAAACACATCGCAATTTAATAGGTGTTAACTAACGACCATTCACATAAAGTCACAACTCATATGAAAAAGATGTAGCAACCTTTCACAAAAATTTCTCTTAATACCTTTTCAAAAATAACCCTAACCAAAACCCATAAATTATTTTGAAAATCGCCAACAAATTAATCGGATTGTATATAGGAATTAAGGAAATATAATAGATTTACTGGTACTGATCTTGATGCCACTTGACAAGTTTCAATGAGTTGCCCCCTGTTTAGTTGTCACTCTGAATTGACTTGTTTGGCCGTGTTGATGATCAAGGGCGGAAACTGATATATGAATAATCTGGGTTAAGCTAATGTCCAAGGGTAATGGACGACTTGGTTTCGGTTTCGTCGGAGAAATTTAGATGTCTGTTGCTTGGTTGCCCAGAGTAGTCCTTCCCCGGTGGTTTGCTCTGTGGCCATTCGCTGGGGAATGCAAAAGCAGCAAAACTATATTATTCGATTTCTCGATAGAGAGATTCCTCGTAGGGGTATCTTGATACCGATATTCCCCACATTGAGGGTATCTTGATAGCGAATTACCGATTTCAGCACAGTGGTGGTTAAGTTGAGCGGCTAAGTTGACCCGCTGGCATTGGCGAAGTCAGGATCTTCATTCGGGAGGAGCCGAACTAAGAGGAGGAATTTCTTTTGACAAAAATGACTCTAAAGATTGATTAAGTGTGTGTGTGTATATATATATATATATATATATATATATATTATAAAAATCGGGGCAGTTCCGGAGACAACTAATTAGACACCTAAAAAAAATCTCATAGTTCCCAATCAAATTTTGATAATTCGAACCGCTCAATATGATCATAACGTGATTTTAAGAATATCCGCAAGAAATCAGCAAAAAAAAAAAAAGGATCAGGAAGGGCTTGATTTGAACAGTTTTAGCTCAAATTTGATGAACGATTCAATTAAAAACTATACAGAATAAGTACTTTTCGGTCATATTTTTTGTTAATTTCTCGCGGGCATCCTTAAAATCACATTTTGCACACATTGAACGGTTTGAATCTTAAAAATTTGATCGGGAACTATGAGATTGAGATTTGTGATTTTTTTGGTGTCCTTTGAACCACCCCACATAAAAATAGAGTTTGAAATTTAATTAAGTATGGTAAAAGAAGGTTTTAACTATCAAAATCATAAGACTTGGTGTTTTTTGTTTTTTTTTAAGAAGAAAAATTTTAAATGACCATGAGAGCGTTATTCCACTTCACATTTGACAAATTGGGTAACAACCAAATGATGAACACACAATACTCCTTACACTTGGTGAGGGTTCAAACCCCACCAACTTAATCTCCTTTCTCCTAAATTAGTACCAGTAGAATAAAATTTATTTTGTAAAAAAAAAAATTCACATGAAAAACTCAAAAAAAAAAAAAAAAAAACAGGGGGACCTTGGCCACCCCCAACCCCTTATTTGCTCCACCATTGCCCGCTGGGCACCTCTAATGCCAGCTTGGGCCGGCTCATAGGAGAGGTGAGAGAAGCAACCGCTTCCGGCCTCAAAATTTTGGTTCAAAATTGAAACCCCACTATAATGTAACTTACATGGAAGACAGATCTCCACCATAAAATTCAAAATTCCAAAGGAACAAGAGGCGGAGATGCGAATGGCCACGAAATTATTATTTTTTTTTTAAATCTCAGTACAATAGAAGCAAGCTAGCCAGAGAGCGAGATTTTCGGGAAAAGAACTAGCTAGTAAATAGTAGTATCTGATAATTGATGATTGTTCGGCTACAAGTCAACCTCCATTTCGTAGGTCATATTCAATCCTAAACCAGTATATGGTTATATCTTTCCATGCATGTACTACTTATAGTTCGCACATATTTTGGCTGGATATTTTTTTTTAAATATTTTGTAGGAATAATAATCTGACCGTATGTTATTTCAATGTTCATGCGTATTAATTAGATATGAGCATCACAGAAAAGAAGCGTTTAACTTGCTTTCTCTATTGCGATGGAGAAAGGAGTGTACTCTCAAATGGTACCTTTCATTATGTTGGGAGCATTTCTGAAGCTATATATGTTGATTGAAGACAATGTGTCGGACAAGGAGTTGCTTTCAAAAATCAGTTCTTGCCTAAATATATCGTTGCATAACAAGTCAATCTTTTGCAACACGAAGAGGGACAAGACAAAGTATCTACGCGTGAAAGACAACAATGGAGTAAAAATGATGTTTTACTTGAATGAAGACGAAGTGGATGTGTTTGTTGACGAAGAACCTTTCTATACTAGTACCAAGTATGTTCAATTTGTGTCACAATTGTTGAATTGGAAGTTTAGTTCGGCTACGTTCATTCTTGGCTAAAATTATTGTAATGCCGTTCAATCGATCATTGTGAACAGGGAATTGAACATTGTGGAAAGCAATAAAACACCGAGAGATAATACTATACCCACTAGCTACTCTCTGTGTGGTAAGAGCAAGTACATCAACAAATAGGTAAAATTGCTATCAAAAATCTTCAAACAGTAATTTTACCTATTCACTTTACACTACGAGCTACAACAATTCAGATTTTTTACCTATCCATTGATTATAATATTATTAGGTTGTTGGTAGGAGACGTACTTAAAGTATGGAGGAACCAATGAGAGAAGAGAGAGAAGTGCATGAGTTGACAATAAAGAATAAAGTATAGACAACCTAATGAATAGTTGTTCGGCACTTTTAACTAAGAACTGTAGCAAAATGGTTTTTACCTTGGCATATATAGAGCCTGCTGTAGGGGTATTTTTGTGTTTTTGGTTCTCTAAAATACCTAAAATGCATATTTGGCTCCTCTGATATACTTGCTCTGATACAATTGCTTCATCACATACGGTTCAGCTAACAATGGTTGTGTGCGAGAGAGAGAGAGAGAGAGAGAGAGAGAGAGAGAGAGAGAGAGCAACGAGAGACAAATTAGGGCTCAATTAATTAAATTCATTTGGGGAAAGTGGTTTGCCCTTTAATTTGAAGGGTAAAATGGTCTTGACAATGACAGTAGTACTCTTCAGATTCCATGTTTTTGACAGTACTGTTTTAGATGAGTTCATCAAAGTGATGTTTGGAAATTAACTTCAGTCCACTGTGTGCAATTGATTTATGTCCTTTCCATTGAACAAAAATTTCCCCTTTAGCTTTTCCTCTTCATTGATTTTCTCGTTTATACCCTTTCTTAATCTCGTTCAATTTGCAGATAAAAAATAAATAAAATAAAATCTCGTTCAATTTTCTTGCCCATCTTACCATTGTAATTTGTAAAATTAAGGTAGTTTCCGTGTAGTGATTGTGGACTCATACATGCAAGGATATTGAGCATAAGTAGTTTCCATGGGATTAATTCGAAGGCTAGCTAGAGGAGTATGTAAATTAGTTCATGTACATACGTACTTGGGTAAATCTATATATCGTAGTTATAGTTCATGAATTGCAACACAACACAAGACAATATCTATTCAGGCATTGGTCGATCAATGGCTGTTCAAGGATTCCTGATCAATAACTAGCAATGTTTGCAAAAATTTGTGAAACTGTTTGCAAAACAAGATACACGAACAATGTTTGAGCCAGAGGTACTCCCTCTTTGAACAAACGAATTTGAGATAAATCTTGATTTTTATTAATTCAATATCAAAAACTATTGTGCCCTAAGGCTTACAATGAATATAAATAG
This sequence comes from Rhododendron mucronatum var. ripense, assembly GCA_019656295.1. Lineage (NCBI taxonomy): Eukaryota > Viridiplantae > Streptophyta > Magnoliopsida > Ericales > Ericaceae > Rhododendron > Rhododendron mucronatum. Next base: position 63,550 of record BPLT01000181.1, read on the forward strand.
GGCGATAATGAATATAAATAGGGCGATAGAAATTAACCCTAAACAACTTAGGAAACAATTAGGATTGAGAATCAATCCCTAATCGCAGAAAATATGAAAATTACTAAAAAGGAAAAATCCTTTGATGACTGAAAAATCAAATACTAGGAGGAAATCTAAGGTTGCTAAAACAAGCGGCAACTAAAACAGAATTTCCTATCAAAAGTTATTAGTAATCTAAATATTACTATAAACGGCAAAATAGGCCTTTCGGAAGGCTAGACAGCATCGAACGGCCGAAAAGCAACATTGTTCATCTTCCAAAGGAAATGAGTATTGATCAGTGGGCTGTTTCACTTCAACCCTATGGCCCACAGGTCATTCTGCCATTGTCACCCTGCCTCCAGTTTGGTTTGGGCTATGCTCGGTCCAGTCGCTCGAGGAACGTGGGGGCGACCCGCTCTACATTAGAATCTCTTCATCCATAGCCTTCCTCCCTGGATCACAACTTATTCGTAGACAGAACATGGTGAAATCTGCATCTAGCGGATCTGTATTCTGGTACAAATCATCCAAGCTCTGTGTACTTCTGGGTCTCATGTCTGAAAACTTTTGTGCAACTGGTGAGGATGGTTCACCTCTTTGTGGTGATGGCTACTCTTATTCTTCTTCTTTCAACTCCATATTTCTAGTAATTTCTGTCTAGTCCCAGTTCTAGGATTCATTTTATTCAAAGATGATATCTATACTAAAAACACCTTCTGTGTGACGGGATTGTATAATTGGTATCCTATAATCCTTTCACCGTATCCAACAAGAATACACTTCACTCATTTGTCTACAAGTTTGGTTTTGTTTGCCTCCGGAATTTTGGCATAGGCAACACAACCAAACACTCTGAGATGACTAACACTTGGTTTGTGAGTGGTCCATGCTTCTTATGGTGTCCTTAACTTCAGATTCTTTATAGGACACCTATTGAGGAGATAAACTGCACATTGAACTGCTTCAGCCCAAAATCTCTTGGGTATGTCTTTATCTTTCAACATGCTTTTGGCCATGTTAAGGATGATGCGATTCTTTCTTTCAGCTACACCATTTAGTTGAGGGGTATAGGCTGGTGTGCACTGGTGCTTAATTCTTTGTTGCCTAAGAAATTCCTCAAACTGATATCCAATATATTCTCCTCTTTGGTCTGACCACAACGTCTTTATATAATACTCGCTTTCTTTTTCAACAAGGGCTTTAAATTCTTTGAACTTGTTGAATACTTATGACTTTAGTTTCAGAAAGTATATCCACGTCTTTCTACTATAATCGTCGATGAATGTGAGGCAATATTTGTTCTGACTGTTTGAGATTGGCTTTAACGGACCACACGCATCTATGTGTACTAGCTCAAGCGGCATGGATGTTTTCTAATCAACTTGCTTCCCAAAGTTGTTTGCCAAGAATGCAGCTTTCGCATACCACATTTGGATGTTGAATATGAGGTAAGCCTTTAACCATCTTCTTATTCGCCAACAGCTTCAAGTTTTCAAAGTTGAGGTGCCCATATCTGAGATGCTGTATCCAATCTTTGTCGTTGATAATTGCATTGAGGCACTTTGGCGTATCATGAAGAACAGTTAGCGGAAACATCCTATTCTTCGCCATCTTTACTCGAATAATCCGCTTCCCTTGAGCATCTGTAATTGTCAAATGAAAAACCTTCAGGCTAATTTGATAGCCTTTCTCTAAGAGTTGTCCAAGACTAAGAATATTAATCTTCATGTCTGGAACATAGTAGACGTTGGAAGTGAATGCATGATCTCAATTTTTCCTTTTGATTATAATATCACCTCTCCCTTGAACTGGGACTTTAGAGAGATCTCCAAAAGAAATATCTCCCTGAACCTTTTCATTAAGTTCAGTAAAAAGCTGCCTTGATCCAGTCATATGATTACTGGCTCCATAATCAAGAAACTATGTTCCTTGATCCTGCTTGGTAGGGCTGTGTGCCATGAGACTCATTGAATCTCCTCCTGATCATGGCTCATTGTATGCAGGGTTGGCTGTTTTGCCAACTTGATCTGATGCTGGTCTTCTCCTGCACTCGTTGCTGTAATGGCCATACTTTTCACAATTGTTACATTGAACATTACTTTTGTCAACATTTGAACGATTGTTGTAACCGCTTCTCCTCTTAGATTATGACATTGCTATCCTCGTCCACGGTCCACCTCCTCTTAGAGCATGGTTTTGATTACCTCCTCTGGGGAGTTCTCTGCCACCTCTGCCTCTAGAATTTGAATTCCCAAAGCCTCTTCCATGGGAACCATAGCATTGTCCTTTCTAAGATGTCCCCCCTTGCTCGTACCTTCCTTCATTGAGGGATAACTTCATTTGTAGAGCTTGTTCTGGGACTCTATCATTGTCTCTGTGCAACTTCTGTTCGTGGGCTTGCAGGGAACCCACGAGCTCTTCAATAGACATTATTGAAACGTCTTTAAGTTCTTCTAACGTAACAACAATGAAGTTGAATCTGCGAACCAAAGATTGCAAGATCTTTTCTATAACTCTCGTGTCGGTGACAGCTTCACCATTTTTCCTCATTTGGTTTGAAACCACCATAATCCGAGCATAATACTCAGAAATAGATTATGAGGATTTCATTAGTAAAGACTCGAATTCACCTCGTAGAGTTTGAATGTGAATCCTCTTAACTTTGCCAGCACCTCTGTAGGTCTTCTAAAGCGTCTCCCAAATCTCTTTGGAAGTTTTAGCAGAAGCGATGATCTCGAATGTGGCCTCGTCAAGTCCTTGGTAGATGATGGACGTGGCTTTGCAATCCTTTTTTCACTCGGCACGGAGCATAGTCTTCTATTCCTCTTTTAAAGTTGTTTCAACTTCTTTTAAGGCGGGTTCATCATAACCTTCTTCTACCACCTCCATAACGTCTTGAGCACCGAATAGTGCTCTCATTTGGATGGACCAATTATCATAATTGTCCTTGGTGAGCTTTGGAATGACGGCTTGGGATGTTCCGTTAGCCCTCGAACTTGAATTTCAGGGACTAATCTTTACTTTCTAAAAAACTTGGGGATTGAATTTGAAAATAAAGCAATTGCAGGGACCTATTGTGAAATTAGGCTTGTTGGAGTTGTGCTCCAATGCGCTGAATTATCTTCCTCCTTAAACCTTTGTGGGCGAGCCTTTTTTGAAAAAAGCTTCGTGGGAGTTGGATGATTTGTTTGATTTGTGTTTTGAAAAGTTTTTTTAAAAAGGCAAATGCTAATTTCTGCTGCTTGGCTGAGGATTAGTGGGCCCAACTGATGTACTTTTTTGAAAAAGTTTTCTGACAAGTTCAGAGAAGTTCAAGGAAAAAGATGTTTACTCAAGTGGACAATTTTAACCCTCATTTTTCCAACTAATAACAAATCTCCAATGCTAAAAGAAAATTGATTTTAGCACTCCAAAAATTGATGGAGGGACTCCAAAATGATGTCGTTTTGTGTATCAATACAGTTCAGTTTTGGAGCCCCTCCATCAATTTTTGGAGTGCCAAAATCACCATCCTACTAAAAAGACATCCAATTTTAGATGTGGTGGGCGATTTCAACCTGTCATTTTGCTTTTAGGATACAAACAAATTATTCTCTTCTACTTTCATTTGTCCCCTCTCAAGTTTTCAAATTCGAAATATCTTAAGTGCAATCAATTTTTTTGGGATCAGTCCATATAAAATATTGTCCTAACTTTAATTGGGATCTTCTCAAGTGAGTGATGAGATTGGTCTCCAAAGATTAAGGCTGCGTTCCAGAAACCAAATAAGAACTTATTTTTTGTTGAATAAGAAGGCTTGTTCCCCAAAAAATAAGAAGGAGGTGCTTATTTTTCAGAATTTATATAGATACCAATGGGCGCCAGCGGATTCGAGACGGCCTGGCGGCTGCGCCGGGCCGTCTCGGGCAACCGGACAGCCGATCCAAGCCGTCCAAAAATTCTATAAAAAAAAAAAACCGAGGGGGCCTACGTGGAAATCAACGGCATCCGAGGTGTGTAGGGTGCTTGATCCGAGCACCCCTTTTCTGCGTATATCAGGGGTGCTCGGATCAAGCACCCTACACACCTCGGATGCCGTTGATTCCCGCGTAGGCCCCCTCGGTTTTTTTTTTTTAGAATTTTTGGACGGCTCGGATCGGCTGTCCGGTTGCCCGAGACGGCCCGGCGCGGCCGCCAGTACGATTTCCATCCGCCGGCGCCCATTATCATAGCAACAGTCTCATTTTTTGTATAAGGCAACTTTAAGCTCAAAAATCATGTGTTTACACAAATAATTTTCCTATCACTATCGATCTTGTTTGATAGATCTCATTGAGATATTTAATACGGTGCAAAAAAAATTGAATTTTTTTTCATTTACATTATTTTTGAGTTTGAAAATGTGAAAGGAACTTTTTATTTGGGTTTTCTGGAATGACTCTTCTTATTTTTGAATAAGAAGTGGCAAAATAAGTACTTATTTTTTAAGAAGGTTTCCGGAACGGGGCCTAATCGAGATGTGCATAATTTAGGCCGGACACTTGAATTATAAAAATAAAAATAAATAAAAAGTGGCAAAAGACACAATTATTCTTAAGGTTAAATATTCATACCACCAACAAAGATATACATTTTCATTTGTAATCATCTATGAACATAATTAGAGTACTAGAACAAAACACAGTTCTAGTAATCATACCCCGTTCCAAAATTTAACTTTTAGCACTTTTGTTTTTGTTTTTGGAGGCTTTGTCCTTTTTGAAAAAAAAAAATCGTGTTCGTTGTTAAAATGCTTCCGGTAGTGAATAAGTTATTGTCTCAAGTTGCTGATGGATTTGTGAGTAGAGTTACTGTAACAAAAATTTTTTTTGTTGAAATCTTTTTTGTTAGTGAAAACAAAATGGTAAAATATTGAAACTTTTTGTTAATGAAACCGAGATGGTAAAATGCATTAAATTTTTTGTGTTTTTTTTTTTTTGAAAACACCCCCTAAGTGGTGCAGAACTCAGCCTTGGTAGACACACTCAGGAATTACCCCAGTGGTAAGGGTGAATAATTTTGAAAATACTCCCATTGGTTAGTGGTTCGATTCTCCACCGGGTGAGTATACTGATAGTAAATGGGGGACCGTAACTGATGTGAGTGCTCTAATTTTTTCTGAATTTGAGTTGCGAAGTCGAATCCAATTGTGGCTCGACTATAAGGCTATTCCTCGGATATGTTAAAAAAAAAAAACTCAGCCTCGGTAGAGACCTGCCCAAGGAAATGGAGTAATTTATTTGATTGAACCATGGAAAGTTACAAGTGCAGAGTTGTCATATAGTAATAAAATAGACTTGAATGCCATCAATTATTGTGCTGAAAGGACAATGCTTTTTTATAAGGTGGCTTTACCCAGAGAGAAAAACAATAGAGTATTGCCCGCACGGAAATTAAAGCTATGGCCATTGGCGGAGATTAGCGGAACCATTTTAAAAATACTAGGGGCAACAAATAAAGAGACAGAGAAATAAATGTTAAAAATGAAAAGAATCAAAAAAAAATTTAAAAAAAATTTTAAAATTTTTTTTCAAAAAACAAAGACAAAGCAGGAGTAAATGGAATCAGACTTCCAACAACTCTTTGGAAAATGTCAACCCCCTCTTTGGTTTGTAATAAATCGGATTAGACAAATCAGGCCGGAGGTCTGATTTTCTTGGAATCCCAAAATTAACTTCGAGACCTGCTACTCCACCTCCCGGGAATCCCCCCCGCCCCTCCCGGGAATCCTGCTACTCCACCTCCCGGGAATCCCGCCCCCCCCCCCCCCCCCCCCCCCCGGCTCCACCTTCCTTTTCCCAGATTACCCCCGCCCCTCTCCCCCCCCCCCTCTCTCTCTCGCCTTTTTCTTTCTTTCTTTCTTTATAGTTTGATTCTTTTTTTTTTCCTTTTTTTTTTTCAGTTTGGGTTTTTTTTTTTCATTTTATTTCCTTTTCTTTATTTCCTTCTTTCCGGTTTGAATTTTTTTTTCTCTTTAATAATAGGTTTAAGTTTAATTCTAGGCTTTGTAAAGTAATTGAGAGAAAAAAAGTTTTCAATTAATCATGTTTATCCGACTGTTTTATTTTTCTTTTTTTTGTCTTTTATAGATTAAAAAATATAGTTACGAAAATAAGTGTTTCAATTTATAATCCGTTTGAACCAGTGCAAAGATGTTATTTTTCTGATCATTTCATCCTAAATGGTCGTAATAAATTTTTGACTTCAAGGCCTTTCAATGGACACCTTAAGAGAGTCTTGAAACTAAATAATGAGTTTTAGGATATTTATTGAAAGACCTTAAACCAAAAAAACGATATTTGCTCTGATTTAACTGAATTGCAAATTAAAGCACTTAATTCTTGAATTATATTTTTAAATATAAAAAGGGTGTATTTATAGAAATTAAATAAATAAGATATAAGTAGTTAAATAAAAAATAAATTAAAAAGTAGAGGAACCCAATGGCTCTGCTGCCCCCAATGGCACAATAACCCCCACGAAACCCCTAAAACGTTTCCGTTTTAGTTAAAAAAAAAATAGAAACTAGCCATTTGCAATCATATGGAGTAGAAACGTGACGTTACGGAAAGCAAACGGTTGACGTTTCGGAAAGAAACTGTCCCCTCTGCTTCTATTGTCTGTTGCACTTTACCCCAACCAAACGGTTGACGTTACGGAAAGCAACTAACGGTGATGAGGTTAGCATGGAACATATAAACTAAAGGTTGAAAAATTAAGTGTTCCAAATTTCAATCCGTTTGAATGCGTGAGAAGATTTTATTTTTTTACCATTTAATTCTAAAGGGTCATACTATAGGACTCTCGTTGATTAGCCCTAAGAAAGTTGTGCAACCAAATATCTTAGGACTAACTAACGAGAGTCCTAGAGTCAAAGTTTAACTATGACCATTTTGGATAAAATGATCAAAAAACTAAATCTTTCTATCGGTTCCAACTGATTGAAATTTGGAGCACTTAATTTTTTAACCATATTTTTTAATATATAAATTAAATGTTGAAAAATTAAGTGTTCCAAATTTCAATCGTTTTTTGAATGAGTGAGAAGATTTTATTTTTTTGATCATTTAATTTTAAAAAGTCATAATTCTTTTTTTTCTCTTAATTACTTTACAAAGCCTAGAATTAGACTTGAACCTATTATTCAAGAGAAAAAAAATTCAAACCGGAAAGAAAGAAGAAGAAATAAAATGAAAAAAAAAAACCAAATCAGAAAGAAAAGAAAAAAAAAGAAAGAAAAAAAAACAGTATAGAAAGAAAGAAAGGAGAGAGAGAGAGAGGCGAGGGGTAGTTCTGGAAAAGGGAGCGGGGCCTGGGGGTTGTGTGTCGGGGGATTAGCAATTTGCATCAACTTCAAAGTCAAAGATTCTCTTTGTTCAAATCGAAATCTGTGGTGGGTTTGATCTCTATCACACAGGAAGAAAAACAACTGAGTAAATTACACTAAACCCCCTCAATTAATTCATATTTTTAATTAATTCCCTCAGATCGGAAAATTTGACATTGTGTACCCTCTAACTATTCAGAGTTGACACTTAACACCCTTTTGTTAGCTCTCCATATGAAAAATGCTCCGACGGCAGTCTCAGGCCACCGAACGGCTGATCCAAACCGTCCAAAATTTATTTTTAAAAAAACCGAGTGGGCTAACGTAGGAATCAACGGCATCCGACATGCGTAGGTGCTCAATCCAAACACCCCAAGAATTTAAATGGGGTGTTTGGATCCAGCACCTACGCACATCGGATGCCGTTGATTCCAGCGAAAGCCCACTCGGTTTTTTTTTTCAAATTTTTGGACTGCTCGGATTGGCCGTCCGGTGGCCGAAGATGGCCGTCGGTACATTACGGAGACCTAACAAAAGGGTGTTAAGTGTCAACTTTGGATAGTTAGAGGGTGCACAATGTCGGATTTTATAATCTGAGGAGGTTAAGTGAAAATGCGAGTTAGTTGAGGGGAGCTTAGTGTAATTTACTCAAAACAATGGGCCGGGCTATTTGCAGCCACGTATTTTCTCTCATAGCCCACTCTATTTCGGTAAGTGGTTGTTGAAAATCATAAATAATATTTCGGTAAATAGCTGTTGAAAATAAGATTATATTTCGGTGACTACATGTCGAAAATATATTCAACTTTCGGTAGACAACTGCCAAACATGCATTTTCGGGCATTTTGGTAAATAGCTGTTGAAAAAAATATCATATTTCGGTAATTTGATGTTGAAAATGTATCTTAATTTCGGTAACTAGCTGTCGAGTCTAATTGAAAATTTTTAATGGACTGTGGGAGAAAATACGTGGCTGCGAATAGCCGCGCCCAAAACAATTTACGCACTTCCCGGATCAGTAAGGACTCATATATCTGAGTCTCACTCGCGCTCTCGCTCCTCATTCTCACTCTCTCTCTCTCTCTCTCTCTCTCTCTCTCTCTCGCATCCACTTTGATCATCTCAAGAGCTAGAAGAGCAGTAGTTATGGATTCTTCATCCGAAACGGTGAAGAAGAATGCGGATGCAGGCACAAGCAGCTCCATAGATCCAGCAGGTAACTAATTAAACTACCAAATGAATTTATTTGTGAAACAAGGGGAGGCGAGATCAAGATGCATGAAACGGCCGATTCAACGTTTTATGTACCAAATATTCCTACTCCTTCCGTCCCATTTTAATTTGTTTCTCTCTTTTGAGTAGTCTGACCTTTAATGCCTTAGGAGTGCTAGCTCTCCCAAAAGTCTCCAAAACTACAAGTTTTCAAAAGTGACTCTAAATTTGAAACGATACTCAAACTTTTTAATCTTTGGAGCTATCTCATCACATTAACTAAAAAACAGAGGATCGATGCTACTGTCACACCCCATGCTATGGAGCGATGCGGCTTTTCAATAATGGGACGAAACTGTCCCTACGTACAATGAATCAATAATCGTCTGTTCTCTCTCTCTCTTAGTCCAGTGCCTACGGTATCTTGGAACCTCTCAATTTTCCAATATATCGATCGTCAGATGATTTTTTGGATTCGTTAGGACTCGCCGAACATGAAAATTGGGATTCCCACATATGCGTCTATACCAAGCTTCGATAGCGAATCGAAAACATTGTGCAGGGTACCAATTTGGATTTCCCTCAATGTGCTGCAAAAATCAATGGCAAGGATCACGTAACATGAGATTGTCTAAAGGGAAAATCTGTTGCGCAAGTACTTTTTCTTTTCTTTTCCAAAATGATAATAACTTCATTGACAGATAAAAAAAAAATGAAGATAAATACACAAGATAATCACTAGAACTAGTATCCGTCCTTAATCAAAAGACAGAGGCGGCTCCATGTTGTAGGTTGCATGGTCAACTGAACACTTGAACAAAAATTCTGTGCGTAGAATACATGTAAAAATTATGAGCTAGCTTTTTTTTGAACACCCAACCTAAAAAATTTCAATGAACACCAAATTCTAAAAGTTTTGAACACTTAATCCAAAACAAATTGAACACTCAATCACAACTCAATTACAATCCATCAATCTAGATAATTCATATTTGAACACTCAGCGCATTACATCAAATAAAGCTCATAATCATAATAAAAAAAATTGTAAAAGGAAAGTGAAAAGAAGAATATATTGGTGTATGCTCTGCGTCCTCTCTCCATCTTATTGTCGATGGTCCAAATGTGTTAATTTTGCATATATTCATGACAATAACCTCTCTTCTTTTTTGTCTAGTTAGCTTACAAAATTATGAACAAAGCTTTAAAAAAAATTCACCTACATTGCAAACCCCGTTTACTTGAATAATATATTCCTCCAAATTTAAAACTACGATAGAAAATCTCATCATGTCATCTTAAAGAAATTATGTTTTTTCACCAAACTATTTATTCAATATATGAGATTCATATACATATATTATTAGTTAATATATCTGCTAGTAGAGTTAAGGTAATTTCTGAACACCCTATCTCAAGTTCCCGAAGCCACCACTGTCAAAAAAAATAGAAAGTTACAAAGGAGGGCAGGCTTCTCATGTACTCACACCTAGACCATGATATTTCGGCCTACTACGCATCCGCTTGTCATGTTTTTGAATTTGTAAAATTTGATTAATTTAATTACCGTTTTTTGATGCGTACAATCTTTTGTTGACAAATTTTTGTTTGATCTGTTATTTCTATTTATGTACTTAAAAATGACATTTGATATCAGGAAGTATGTTATCCAAAAATTCCAGCAAATTAATCTGATGGTGTTTGAATTTTGATCATTCATTCGTTAAAAAAACGCAGAGAACACTCAACCGATGGAAGAGAAGTACGAGTGGTGGAGATACATTCCACTTCTCAAGGCTACTTTTAGAGGAGACTGGAAAACAGCAGAGAATTTCTTCCAAGGGGATAAATCCGCATTGACGGGACCAATCAAGGAAACAGGGGACACAGCCCTCCACATAGCAGTTGGGGTAGGAAAGGAAAACATCCATTTTGTGGAGAAGTTGGTGGAGCTAATGCCTGTGGAGGCATTGGCGTTGAAAAACACGGACGGCTTCACCCCCCTTCATTTGGCCGCCTCCGTCGGCAACACCAAGGCCGCCGCTATGTTGGTGGGAAAACACCAGCCTTTGCTTTATATTGGCACAACCGTTGTTTTTTACGAGGGCAATTATATGTTGCCCATTCATTGTGCGGCTCTATATGGTCGGAGGGACACACTTTTGTGTTTATTGGATGTCACTAGTGATGATCAAGTGGCCGTCGATGAACGTTGTTGCGCTGTGTTTGTTGATTGTTTAATATCTTCAGAGTTCTTCGGTGAGTTACAACTATAATTTGAGATTAAATTCTTTTCGTCAACGGTGGAAAACCTCATTTTTCCACCATCGCCTTTTCGGTGTTACCATGTATTTATTGTTGATCAGAATTGTTCATGTTGTAGACACCACATAATATTATATTTACGCAAAAAAATAAACTTGATCGGACATCAACATAAGTATCAAAAATTTCAATTTTGATTTGTAAAATGGGTAATTTATCTTTATTATTATTGACAGAATCAAATCGTTTATTTTATAAAACAAAATTTAAATTTTATTATATCTATCGACTTCCGATCAAACTGATTTTTTGCTTAACAATACTATAGTATATTCCAGGTCTTAAAATATGAACGGTTCATATTACAACAATAGACGTTTAATGGGGACCACAATAGGCGATAGTGAAAAAATGGAGTTTTACACCAGCGGTGGATATAATTTATTCTCCTTCAATTTGGCAGCATCGTTAAAATTTTCAACCCAATCATCTTTTTTTTTTTTACCATGTATACCTTTTGGTGACTTATGTAGTATTTTTGATGACTCATTTTTGTAGTTTCTAAAGTTGCGACTCCAACCCACACCTCAAACTTCATTAATTCATTCGTTTTTTAATTTTTTTTGCTATTGTAGTCTTGAATTGATCATTTGAGGAATCACTATATTTGAAGAGAGATAAAGTATCACCAATTTTGATGTGGGTTGGAGAAGTTTTTTTCAACATTACTTCTCAAAAACCTTAAAAGATAGTGTTTGATGAGTGGGTTGGAGATGCTCTGAGTGAGTTTTTGTGGGATTGTGGAGTTTGTGTGTGATTGTATTTGCTAATTTTATTCCTTTTAAACATGCAGATATAGCTTTGAAATGGGTTGAGAAATATCCTCGTTTAGCTATACACAAATTTGAATTTCGTGGTCCTGCATTGGAAGCGATGGCTGGGAAGTGCTCTGCATTTAAAAGTGGAAGTCAGCTCAACTTTTGGCAGCGCAAAATATATCCTTGTAAGTTTCCACTTTAATTTCTTTCCAGAAGACAAAAGGAATTGTCCCAATAAAAGGTTTATTTTATTGCAACAAATAAGACACTTGGAAAAATTAACAAGCCGGGGGTTTTACGGGAAATAATAGACTCTAATTAAAATTTAGGGAAGTCATATTTTTTATAAGAGGATTATGAATCATCAAAAAAAAGACGCACAATTGATGAAAAAAAATTAAGGTATATATATGTGGTGTACCATATTTACAATTAGAGCCTATGTTTTATTTCTATTCATATAAAAGCATACATAAATATTTTCTCATCAACGTGTTGTGTCCCACAATTTTTTAAATTTACGTGTCAAAGTGTAGGTGTCGTGTCGGGTCACATTTCCGTGTCGATGCTACATAGGTCACTGGATTATAGTTGGCATTTTTAATAAACAAGCAATCACATTTCTTGTGCATTGTAGGAAAAAATGAATGTCCTCCTAACACACTAAATTCGTACAATTTTTTTTCCCTTGTGAAGATGTTCCTGTGAAGTTGGACAAGTGCTCTGTTAAAGACCAAAATAAAAGAGATGACGTTGAGATGAGCATCCCACAAGTGACGTCGTCTCATGCGCACGAGGACAATCGGGCCAAATATTTTGGGGAAAACATCTCCATTTTTGGTTTGTTATTAATTGATTATTATTTGCTATTACTACCAGAAAGTCCAATTCATATACTATAATTTCTAGTGAATATGAAATCTGACATTTTTTTTCCTTCCATATAAATGGCAACAAATTAATTCAATTGGTTCAAGGGCATCCGGTGAGCCAAAATTTGCAGGCTACTCTGTGGAAAGTCTTGGAATTTTCAGGTAAAGCACAAGAGGAGTCAACTAATTTATAATTTGATATATAGATGCATTGAATTCATTATGTGGTCTTTTATATGACGCAAAATAGAAACTCCTATGGTCCTATTTGATTATATGAGCTATTTATTTTTTAGATTCCGATGTGCTTATTGTTCATTTGAAAATTTAAATTGAACGAAATATATGGAAAGACTTTGTCGAATGAGATTTGACGGAACATAAATGAACAATCAAAGAGCCTGAGGCTGACTGTAGATGTTAATGTCCTATCAACTTGATTTTTCTGTGAGCATGATAAACACGTCAAGATTTACAAGTTGATCGAATGACTCGATTCATCCAACGAAATCATGGCGAGTTTTATTTGACGTCACATAAGAGATCAGCACATGAGACTTAAGATCCTAAACATTGTGTTGCAGGACGGATATCAACAAAATATAATGTCGCTAGCATTATTTTAGCATTATTACCTTATTAGGAATATTGCAATTTTGGTATGATTTTGTCAAGTCATTAGGTTTTGTAATTTGGGTTAATTTATTTTCTTTTTTGATTGTTGCTTGTTCTGCGAAATAATTAAGACTTAGTTTTATGTTTGATGTTTTATTTCCTGGCCTTTTCAGTACTCTATGGTTGGTAGGATTGCTTTTATAAATAAGCATATAATTAGGCCTCTTGACTATTCATTTGATTAACATTTCGTTTTCATGGAGAGAGTATCTGTTCTTTTGCTATAATTCTATTAATCTGCGCATTATTAGATTTTGGAAGAGTTATTATATTCTTTATTCATGGAGTGAGGAGTGATTGATCTGTTCTTGTTCACGTTTCTACGCTGTGTCACATTGACTAGGTCGTATAACACATGCACTTTTTTTCTGCAAATCTGTTTCTAGCAGTGCCTCAAATCAAACACATTCGAAAGGAAAAATTGAGACATGTTCAAGCGCTTCAACTGGTGAAAACCTTGTGTGAGATAATTACACACTATGACGGTGTTGCTTACGATAGTGTTGCCGGTGAAGCTATGGTTACAGCAATACAAAATGGCGTTCCCGAGATCATAGAAGAGATTGCCGATAGGTTTCCGAGTTTAATTTGGAAAACAAATGAAGAGGGTAAAAACTTATTTCATCAAGCAATTAAAAATCGTGACGAAAAAGTTTTCAACCTCGCATATCAAATGAGGGACCAAAGATACATTGCTACCAATATCATCGAACGACATAGAGGGGACACTATTTTGCACTTCGCTGGACGTCTTGCTCCACAAAAGAAACTCAGTCTTGTTGCTGGTCCAGCTTTGCAGATGCAACGCGAACTACAGTGGTTTGAGGTAATTAGTTAATACCAATATCCTTTCATATATACTATAGTTTTTTTTATTAAGGATCTGTTACCAGTAGCATAGAATATTGTGTCTGCCTAAGGTGAAAACCCCACAATTTCTGCCACCGCTATTTATAGGCTCTACTGTGAGAAAGCTATGATACACACCCTCAAGAAAGGTGTACCGTAAGTCCAAATTATGTAAATTTGTGATTTTTATTATGTCATTTTTTGGTTTTTTTTTTATGTATATTTATGATGCTAGTTACGACTTTGAATTTATTCTACTTTAAAATTAACATGTTGAACAAGTCATTAGCAAATTACCGGTAATTAAAAAATAATTTTATCATGTAACCGCAATTATTCGTACCAGAATTCATAATAAGTATACTCCAGCCAAATATGTGTGTAAAATATCACAAATTAAATAATAATAACAACAACAACAACAACAACAAATTGAGCCACATGGGCAGTAGGATGGGAGGTGGTATTTGCACGGCCCGACGAACTGAAGCTTTGGCGCTGGCCTTTGCGGCTATCAAGGCCGCGAACTATTTTTTGATTGTCACGTCCTCCTATACTCCCGTTTCCGTGTAACTTGCGATAAAACTCATTCGTGTGGCCATCTTTATCACAGTGATTACAATGATAAAGGCGAGCACGGCAGTTGGTTATTGTGTGCCCATCTCTATCACAGTAATCACAATGAACCTTGGCGTTTTTGAGATTCTTAAAGCGGCTTTGTGTGGCGGCTGCCATGGAAAAATTCTCAGGAACTCCATTCGATAGTTCGCGCTGCTTTTCTTCTTGGATGATGAGAGAATAGGCTTTACGGACAGCAGGTGGGGGATTCATGAGTAGAAACAACAACAACAACAACAACAACCACCACCACAATTGTTATAACAACAATACCTTACCACAAAATATATCGTACAAAAATGAACAATAGTTATACCCAAGTGCTTGCGACCTGAATATGTGTTGTAATAAGAGCGCCCTAAGCGTAGGGTTAGGTCGGTTGAAAACATAATACTAGGAAGTCCGGAGTCGAATCCACAAAAAGCGCCACCATAACTTGATTGGAAGGTTGCTTACGTAGAGTTTGTAGCATTAGGACCACTAACCAAAGTTCGGCGTTGAGATGCTCAACTCTTGAGTAATTTAGTTAAATGGATACTTAACCTAACTACAACTTTATTAATTGGAGCTTTAAAACTAAAGGCTCAATTTAGAGATAATCAACACCCATAACATAAAGGTAAACTTGTTCTTCTCTTTTTTAACAAGGCTGTTATGCATGTCTAGGGTTTTTGAGACAGTTAGACAAACACTTGGAGGAACATAGCCCCATGCTTCAAATGTGGCAAGTAGTCTAACCCGTGCCTATAATTGATCAAAGAGATTAACGTACACCTCTAAATTTTGATACATAAAATTAACCCTAACACTTGCTTAACCTAGAAAATGAGGATTTATAAGAGAAGGGCAAGAAACACCCATGGTTACGGGATGCTAACCATCCCACAACCTAGTCCACTACATTACTCACACATATCCAAAGAAGATATGAAAAGATTAAGGTAAGAGACAAGGTAAAAAATAAACATCGAAATTACTTAAAATAAAAACAAGATTCTCGAAGATGAGAAAATTCCTTATAACTTTAATGAAGGCGAAAAGCTTCGAACGTAAGTAATCATACCTAAAATCCCTCCTCAAAACATGAATGAGGAGAGAGAAGAGAGCTTGAACTTAAATGGAGGTAGAGAGAGAAAGTGCAGGTATTGAATGCCCTAAGAGCATCTCCAATGGAGATGGATTTTAGATAAGGATGGATAGTTATTTTAGATGTAAAAAGTGATTAAAAGTTAGTTGGTTGTAGAATAGAACCCACACCTTTCCAATGGTGAAATGTAAAATAGGGATGGATAATTAACTAACTTTCCCTCGTCCTTATTTTTTCTCAATCCGTTGAAAAATAATTTTAGTATCCAGTAATCAAGGATTTAAAAAAAAAAATTTATTCCGAAAAAAAAACTTGCGTCCCAATTTTTTTTTTTACTTTTCATCCACTTCAATTACACCATTTACTTCATCTATTTACTCCCATCAACTCTCAACAACATCATTTACCTAATCCATTTACTCTCCATTCTCAACTACACCATTTATTTCAGTCATTTACTCTCATCCACTCTCAACTACACCATTTACTTCAGTCATTTACTCATATCTACTCTCAACTAAATCATTTAGATCCCACAATTTAGATCGTGGTTAGTTGGTACCGATAATCGGGTCCTGACTAATGCACAAGTAAGCATTACAAATTGCTTCATCTTGATCGGAGTTGAACGATTTTCCTCTCGCACTACGACTTCCATCTGCCATAATTGATACCAAAGTTGTCAAATCCGTTCCGTACCAGCCGTACCGTACCGGTCTTTAAACGGAACGTAAAAAGTCATGTTCCGTTCCGGTTGAAATACCGGCCTGTTCCGGCCAATACCTGGTGTACCGGCCTGTTCCGATCTGTTCCGGCCATTTTCCGGTGTTCCGGCCGGTACAAAATTACTTTTTTTTTTTTTTTAGATTTTGTATATGTTTACACATAAAATTTTAAAAAATGGTAGATATATATTAAATATATATATATAATATTAATTGCGGTAAATCCGGAACGGTACCGGAATACAGCCCGGTATCGGTACGTACCATTCCAGTAGTGAAAACGGTACGCTGGCCGGTACGGTATTGACAACTTTGATTGTTACACTATTTTTTTTGAAGGTGTTTGTAAAGAATGAAGAAAATTTTTGTTGTCTAAAATCCTATTAACACACATTTATAGGCAGAGAAAAAAATTTACCGTTGCAATTCTTTTCATCCATTGTGTCACCAATGGTCGGATCATAATAAAAAAAAAAAAAACAACGGTCGGATTTTGTTAGATTCCAAGTTCCAACCCAACCCAACTTTACTCTTTCTCATCTTCCTCATCTGTTCATTCGCTCTCTCCCTCTCTATCTCTCTCTCTCTCTAGTTCGTAGAACCCAGCTCTCCTCTCCCTTTCTCTGAACCGAAGGCACATCACAACCGGAAGGGCACGGCTGGCGAGAGCTTCAGAAGGGCACAGCCGGCAGCATGCATCTGCGCTGTCCATGGATGGTCAAGGATCGGGGTAGGAGACGGTCGTCTCCGGATTCCGGCGTGTTCTTCCAATTTCCGACGACTTTCCGACGAAATCAGATAACCTCCGGCTGTCCAAAAATTCTGATACAATCAGTTGGGGAAGACCTGTCAATTTTTAGCTACAGCCAAAAGGGGATGCAAATATACATCTCCATTTCCATTTGTGCTATTTTCCATCTCCGAAATTGTTATTTTACATCCTCATTGGAGCAATTTTTTTTACATCCGGGTGCTATTATAACTATAGCACCTGGTTTTACATCCCCTTTAGGGATGCTCGAAATTCGGTCTAAGGGTGGTATATATACTCCCTTGCAAAATAACTACAAAAATGCCACTGAAAAGTGTCCCGCGCAAGTGATTGGTTTTGCGGTATCAATACCCCTTGGACTCTCTGGATTCCAAGCCGACCGGTATCGATACCAAGTATAAGGGTATCGATACCTCCTGGCTCTTTGGCCAATTTTGGCAGTTTTATGGGTTCTTTCGGTCTTCGAGAACCCTGAGCCTTTCTTCCGTGCCTCGACTACTTTTTTGAGGCTCAGGGAGGGATTTCCCATGTGTTGCACATACTCAAATGCTTCTGGATTCCTCTGAAAATGCCATTTCGCTTTGATTACCTATTATCCAACAAAAACAACCTTGCGCGCAATATCAAATGGAAACAAGTATTAAACGCATGCAAAAGCTTTCTTTTTAAATTTAAACTGTCAATGATCATCTATTTTATAAAGTAAAAGTTCAATTTTTGATGTACGTATTGATGTACAATCAAGCTTATCTTTGTGTAGATATATTATTTTGCGGATCTTACAAAATGAATGGTTACAAATTACTGTAATGAACACCGGTGATACCCATAATGGGTGGTGGAAACCATGAGGGTTTTCACCAGAGGCGGAACCAATTTAAACTCTGATAGAAAATCTCCATTAATGCACATCTAGCTAGTTGCGTAAATTACTTACTGCTAGCGGAGTATTGCTGGAGGAATTTTCTACAGTACCATACATTGGTGTGTCACACTCTCCAACTAGCCAATATAATACTATCAATCCTCCGTATCCGAGAGTATACTATTTCACGAGGCCAGTGGCTGCTCGATTTACAGATTGCTATCACAAAAGAAAAACAATAAGTTTAGCACCATATATAAACAAAACACACAGACACACTCACAAAGGAGTGTGTGTTTGTGCAAGTGTTTGTGTGTGATTATAGTATTGTTGAAGAAAAAAAAACTATGAAATGAGTTAACTGTACTCTTCTTTTGTTTCCAGAGGAAATTATCGTCACTGGGTTATTTTGGGTGAACCCTCGAAGCATGCAGTAACACTGTAACAGCAATGTATGATTATACATTAATAATTTAATACAAAAACAACAGTGTTAAGTTTACAACAGTATTATGTAACTGCAGTATTACTACAAAATGTGTTGACTGTAGCCTAAAAGTTTACAAAAACAAAAACAAATCAAGTCTAGTTTAATTGCTTTTAAAATGCGTTTACTGTTCCCTTTAAACGATACTGGTATTTATAAGTTAGGATTTTCACCTATTTTTCACATTTTTCTTGGTAATAGAACGGTAGGAGTATCTGTTAGGAATATGTGTGAAATGTTGAGTCCCACATCGGATAAACTAAAAAAAGAGTAAGACCTTAATATACAATTAGATGGTTCACCACTTATAAGGCCTAGCTTTTTAAGTGGATGTGGATCATTTAATATATATTGGATCCAATTGATGTGGTGCGGACTCTGCATACACTCCCCAACAGCTTGGGCCTGCGCGCAGGGAGAGATCTCAAATAGATCCAACAAGTCTGACGATCTATGGGCGGACTCTCCTAAAAGCATCGGTAGTCAAGGGCTTGCACGAAGACTCTTGGTGGAGCGCGGGAAAATCCATTGTGACTCTCGATGAAGAAAGAAAATTCCTAATGCGTGCATCAGGTGGCCGGCAGCCAGGTGTCTCTCGTGGAGTATGGTGGCTCTTGATGGAGTGAGTGCGGTGAATAAGCCCTGTTCAAACATGACGATTGGAAATAGATCAAGGGTTAAGAGGGAGTCAAGTGGATCAGATCGAGGGGAGCTAGGCCCAATACAATGGTTCACACATGAGGGGGAGATATGGTACAATTGGATGGCTCACCAGCCTTTTAAGTGAATATTGGTCATTTAATGTATATTGGGTCCAGGTGATATGATACAGACTCTATGAACACTCCCCAACGAATTGGGCCTGCGCGCATGGAGAGACTTCAGGCAAATCAGACTCACAATATAGTATCATCAATAAAATGATATCATTTGCTTACCGTTTTACAAGTTTATTGCCATGCTATTACACGGTCTTGGGTAGAATGCGCCCAGCGTGCTCACTCGGCAGCACCTGCCACGTGCAGACCAGAGACACGAACACTACCCATCCTTGGCATACCCGGCTCTGATACCATGTTACACAATCTTGTTACACGGTCTTGGGTAGAACTCAACTCCAAAAGCTAACTATTGAAATGAAGGTGCCTTCACGCTTATTCTTAGGATCGCAACACATGCACGATTCACAAGTATAAAACAGTAAAGAAATCGACATAGTAATATACGTGGTTCCCCAAAACCGGGTACATCCACGAGAACGAGAGAGCAGTCTTTGTTATTGATGATCACAATACATAAAATTTTATAACAGATAATATTTATACCTCCTTTATTCCTACCCTAATCCGGATTATGGCTTGAATACCCATAATACCCTTATAACACCGTACCATACCGCGGGACGCCCCCGGCACCCCCCCAAATTACGGAACGCCTCGGCCAACCAGTCTACTCTGTTCCACTTCATTGCGCATTGCTCCGCTCTACTACGCTCGCAACTGGCTCTTATTGTCAGAACTTCTCGGTACCTCTCATATATGATCTACAAGTTCTAACACGTATATTCTTCGTACTATTTTGGTACCCAAACAATGTGGGATTTCGCTTCACACTTTTGTGTGTGCATTTACGGGCGTTTTGGCTCGTAAAAAGTAAACAGTACATGTAATTAACCTTTACTTTACTCTACAATTTTGTTACAAGAAGTTTGACGTTCTACCGTAGTCATGAAAAAAATCAAATTTATGGCTGGCGATATGTTTTATACAGGAGGTGAAGAAGTTCGTACACCCGGGTTTAATAGAGTTCCGTAATAGAGATGGACAAACTCCTGAGGAGGAGTTTACGAGAGAACACAAGCAATTGGCGGCTGAAGGAGGGATATGGATGAAAGACACAGCAAGCTCATGCACAGTCCCGGCAGCACTCATTGTCACGATTGTCTTTGCAGCCGCAATTACCGTTCCAGGCGGCAACAGTGGCAATACCGGCCTCCCAGTTTTCTACCAAAATGTGGCATTCATTATCTTCGCCGTGTCAGACGCATTCTCTCTCTTCATGTCTGCCACATCTCTGTTAATGTTTTTGTCCATCCTGAACTTTCCCTACGAGGAGCGCGATTTTCTCTACGTTCTTCCCAGGAGGCTAATAATTGGACTGCTCACTCTATTCCTGTCTATAACAACAATGACGGTGGCATTTAGTTGCACACTCTATCTCATGTTTGGGCAAAATAAGGTGTGGATACTTATTCCAGTGGCTGCATTAGCTTGTCTACCAATCACGTCATTCGTCACCTTACAATTTCCCCTCCTTGTCGCTCTCATCTCTTCCACATATGGCAGCGGCATTTTCGGCAAGCAGAGTGACAGGATGCTTCATTAGCATGATGATCAGCACAAGGTGAAAAAAATCCAAGCATGTAGGCATCAAGGGCGGAACCGCGATTTGTAAATAAAGGCTTAAATGCCTTAATTAAGACCAGAACCAGTAAGTATTTGGTCAAATTTGCTATCGAGGGTAGAAATTGAAATTTGTTTTTATAAGAATTCTTAAGGTATTGCTGTGTGTAAATGATATGCACCCTTTGAGAATAAATTGGTTGTTTCACTACATGCTTCATAGTACTGTATGTTGTATACATAAATTGATACTACTGTGTACACTTGGAATAGTCGCCCATGGAGCACTAGTTCATCAAACTTGTGCTGCTTAAAACTTGGTTTCCAAAACCAAAGGGGAGTGCTTTTACTAAACCACACTCTCTTTTTGTTTTTAGCGTGTGAAATTACCAAAATGTCATTGAATTTCTGTGCAAAAATTATTCCATTTGGATAACAACAAAAAGAAAATATTGAAAAGTGAAAAGGTGTTTTGGTAACTTGACACTAAAAACAAAAATGAAAGTATGTTTAGTAAAAAAGAGAGTGCGAACATCACTTACAAACAAAAACAGACACCTGGCCATTGTCTTCTTCCAAGGTCTGCTGTGAGTTTGGAGGAGTCTATGGTCAAGCCCGAGACAAGGACGCCCCCTTTCACGCCCATCTTGGTCTAGCACATGGGGTTGAAAGTGAACAAAACAAGCACATCCAAAAACCTTAAAAAGATCATAGGCAGGCAATATACCATATAATCGTTCATAAGGCGACTGATTTCCAATGGTAGGGGATGGGACACGATTAATAGTATAGACAGCAGTGAGATCAGCCTCCCCCCAAAGTCGCTCAGGACAAGAGGCATCTATAAGAAGCGTACGAACAGTATCCAAAATGTGTCTATGCTTTCGCTCAGCACGACCATTTTGTTGCAATGTGTCAGAACATGAACTATGTGGCAAGGTTCCATTTTGGTGAAGATATTTTAAAAATTTTGTCTCTTTATATTCCATGACATTATCAGCACAAAAAACTTTGATTGAGCGTTGAAAATTAAGTTTGAACCATTTTAGAAAAATCATAATAAATCTGTTGTACTTCAGATCTATTCTTCATGAAATATAATCATGTAAAACGAGAATAATCATCTATGAAAATAACAAAATATTTGGAACCGCCTATGGTAGTGTTCGGTGAAAGTCCCCAGATATTAGAGTGAACTAAATCAAAGGGAGCAGAGGACAAAGAGTCACTTGAATGAAATGGCAATGCTGGTTGTTTAGCAAGTTGACAAGGAAGACAATCCACGTGTTCATCTTTTATATATCTTAAATGTCCACTTGAAACTAGGATACGTATTCGACCAAAAGACGCAAGACCCAATCAAAAATGCCAAATACCAAGAGAATTAGAAGAATTAGAAGTAACGGAACATTTTGATTGACTCACTGAATGAGTACGTAGGAGGTCTTGGAGGGTTCCAACCTAAAACCAATTTGTAATAGGTGGAGTAGCCTCTAGAATATATTAACCAAGCTTAGGTGGCTTAGATGAGTGATGTGGAACAAGTCTAACACTCCCCCTCACGTGCAGCCCGGATGCACGTGGAGGTGACTGACCAGGAGCTGACTGACTGACTTGGGCGACGAAGATGACAGACTTTCCCACGAGAGATGAGGCCACCCAAGACCTAACTCTGATACCATGTGAAAGAAGAGAGAAGAAATATTGTATTGAAATTCAATAATAAACTGTACAATAAGGTCCCTATTTATACAAGGTGAGGAAATCTAACTATGAAAGGAAAATCAACCTAATAACAATCAAATCATAATCAATTACAATAATAAGAGATCAAGAAAAAATCATATAATATCATAATTATATCATATCAGGATAGGATATGATTACGATATTATATATTTTGATATTCTAACAACTAGCTCTAACAATTTTGTTAATGTACAAGAAGTTTGACATTCTACCGTGTCGATCAAGAAACAAATCAAATTTATGGCTGGGGATATATGTTTAATACAGGAGGTCATGAAGAAGTTTCTACACCCGCCTTTGATGGAGTTTCCTAAAAACAAAAACGAAACTCCTCAGATGGTGTTTACGAAAGAACACAAGGATTTGGTAGCTAAAGGAGAGGAATGGATGAAGACACAGCAAACTCACGCACGGTCACGGCAGCGGGTCGTCTTTGTAGCCACAATAACCGTTACAGGCGGCAACATTGGTGATACCGGCCTCCCGGTTCTCTCCCAAAAAGGGGCGTTCATTATCTTCGCCGTGTCAGATGCATTCTCTCTCTTCACATCTGCCACTTCTATGTTAATGTTTTGTCCATCCTGGCTTTGCGCTACGTGGAACGTGATTTTCTCCATGTTCTAATTCGCAAGAGGCTAATAATTGGACTGTTCACTCTATTCCTGTCTATAACAGCAATGATGGTGGCATTTAGTTGCACACTCTATCTCGTGTTTGGGCAAAATAAGGCGTGGATACTCCTTCCAGTGGCTGCATTATCTTGTCTATCAATCACTTCATTCATCACCTTACAGTTTCCTCTCCTTGTCGATCTCATCTCTTTCACATATGGTAAGGGCATTTTCGGCAAGCAAAGTGATTGGATGCTTCATTAGCATGATGATGAGCACAAGGTGAATTTATCCAAGCATGTTGACATCAAATGCCTTATGCCCAAAACCAGTAAGTATTTGGTCAAATTAATTTGGTATCGAGGGTAGAGATTTGAAATTTATTTTTATTAGAGTTGTTAAGGTATTGCGGTGTAAATGATACGCACCCTTTGAGAAAATATACATAGATATACGGGGGATTTCAAAGACACCTGTAAAAACATCTCTGCTGCGTTGTCTTTGCATGCAGTTTGTTTACTTTCAAAAATGGATAGCAGTTTGTTTTCTTAAAAATTGATCAGTTAATCAGGAAGACCAATGAATGCAATGATAGTAGCCAATAGTTTCTCCGCAGCGTAGTCTTGCAGCCAAGAAACTATTAAACAATGTCACATGCAAGATATATTTATGAAGAACAGGTATGATAGAAAGAACGATTATCGAGTATACACTCTAAAAATACCATAATAATAGAGAATATATATGGTAGAAAGAACGATTGATATATTTCTTTCTACCATACTATTAGATCGCATCGATTCAAATCGGGGAGTTGTAGAGTAGTTCAACTCAGGCCCTTTCAATTAATATGTGGCTGATTGAGATAGTAGACAGGCCTCTCTAGGCCTGATTCGTCTTCTTGAGCAAGACCTACTCTCCATCGTCGACATATACAAACAAGATCAAGGACTTCTCGAAGACTGAATTTCGTTGTTCTTCTATTCTCGAAAAGGTAAGAAAGTCTCGGAGGCGAGTGGGTAGGTACGTGTTCAGCGAAGACGAGACGACGGACTAAGTGGGACTTTTGATTAATAAGAAAGGAGGAGAATAATCAGAAAAATTACCTTCAGTTACATGCCCAGGGCCAAGAATCCGTTCGCAGACGCTCTCGCAACCCTGGCTTCGATGGTCAAGATCTCAGAAAAATATATGTTGTGCGTATGTAAGAGTTTTCATTCTTAATTGGATTGAGAGAATTTTTATCAACATTATGCTCGAGATGTGACCCATTTGTATGAAATTTCTAGATCCGTCACTACTTCTAGCCCACGGAGCACGCGTATTGGTACCTGTAGTGTACTGATCACTGGTACTTGTAATCAGTGGCGTGGCTAGGATTAAAAATCTCGGGAGCCTAGTCATAATTGAAAAAAATTTAACGTCAAACATCTCTCTAAACGATTACCACTATACTTGTATTCCATAGTCGAAGGATACGGCAAAATACATTTTTCAAAATTACTTATTCATAAAAATAGAACAAAAGTTGTTTAACGTTAATCTATCAAAGTGGAACCGACGTGTTCTCAAAAATCATTTAAGATTGATCGACTCTAAACTAATTTATTTTAGCTAATTTTATATTATGAAAACACCTAGATGAAAGGATAGTGAAAAACATTTTTAAAAAATGAATAGGCTGTATTTGATCAGATTTTTAATTTCATAGTGTCCCCTACTTTAATTTGGTGTAAAAAAAACAAAAATAAAAATAATATATATATATATATATATATTTTGGGGTTTGAAAATGAATGAATTTTTGTATAAAACATTTAAAATTGGACGAAGGGAGTATGTGTTGTCTTCGTGGTAGCTACTACATAAGTCCTTGACTTCAAACTCGCAACCTGGAGAAACTTACCGTTTAGCATCTACTAGTAAAAAAGGAAGTCACAGGACGGTTTCAAACTCACAAAGGCCAACTCCTTACCGCTTGTGCTAGACGTACTATTGCTAAAATTATGGGTAATTTTAGATATATTACTTAGTCCTCCGTTTCACAAAAAAAAATATATAGCAATAATTTCAGGCGGATCTCGTGCATTTGCTGAATCCGCCCCTAGCTAGAAGCATGAAAAACGAAAGCCAATTAATATTCTTTCCAAATATGAAATTATATTAAGCACTAGAAGAGTCCAAGAGGGGGGTGAATAGGACAACCAATTAAAAATTCACACAACCTCCAATTTTAATCTATTAACCAAGTTCCATGCTATTCTAACAATTTAACAATTAAAGTCAATAGTAATAAATCTAAAAAATGCAAACGCAAGGATACACGTGGAAGCTACTTAGAGTCAACACACCCTAAGCATAAAACCACAACCTAACTACCAAATTTGCTATAGATCAAAAGGTTTACAAAGTGCTAAGAGAGAAATTACAACTCCACCCCAAAAGCTTAACCTAACTCCATCATTTTAATGTAGCTCCCTGAGCTCCTTCTTGATCCCATAGCCACCACGAGCCCAACGCCTCGATCTCCGCTCACCTCAGCTTCGGAATCATCCGGCCAAGTAGTATCATCGGCATGTATGAGTGAATATTGGAGAAATGAAGATTTTTATTTTTGCAAACTAAAACAATCTAAAGAGAATACATGAGAAATGAAGCATTTCTCTAGATTGACTAAAGATGACCAAGATAGAAGATCTAAATCATCAAATGCAAATTTGTGCCCAAATGAATAGGGAGAAGAGTGCTCTCTCTCTCTCTCTCTCTCTCTCTCTCTCTCTAAAATCGGCTGTGCAAAAAATTCGTGCCTTGATTGTGTGAAAAATAGGTATATATAGTGGCAGCAACAAAGCCCAACAAGGAGCCAATAAGAGGACAACACATAAGCGCTACCAAGCTACCACGCGCTAGCATGGCTTCCCAGTCGACTTAAGAGCCAGGCGCTACCAAGCGCTAGCCCTTCACGGCATTTTCAATAAACCAAGCGCTAGCAAGCACTACTTTTAAAAACGTGCCAGCAAAGCAGCGGGCTAATGCTGGAACTACCCAACAATACTAATGGCTAGAGACTAAACAAAATTAAGGCCAAAATGCTAATGTCCAGTTAAACACAAAACGTGATTTCTTAATCAAACATACGGCATTAAAATCAATTTGGAACCTGGATAAAATAATTTGGACTCAGTTGTATGAACAATATTTAGTCTAAATGCAAAATAAAGTGCGTGCATGTATACCTTTCCAATTCGGGTCCCAAGCACTTAGAGCATTGCATAAGCTTGATCAACACATCTTTAAACACCGGGTGGAGACTCGATCTAGACCGGATAAAAACTAAAACTAGCACCCAAAATCAATTACAAGAAGAAAAAAATGGTTTGACAAACCCGGAGAATGCCAAAAACATTTACAAAATCCTTGGAGGTGAGAAGCAGAGTTGTAAAACAAGTTACTGCTTTTCTCTTTTTTACTTTCTTTGGTAGCATATCGGATCTAATTGGTTAGAGCCTCGGGGGGGGGGGGGGGGGGGGGGGGGGGGGGGGGGGGGTGGGAAGTTGTAAACAGTAATTAATATAAATTATTTTATTCATTATCAAGTATTCTTTTGTCCTATTTTTGCAGTAAGTTGCACGTAGGCATCTTAACAAAAATGAAGGTAAATGACATCTGAACTAGTTTATGTGCACTTGGACTATTCTCTTCTTCGATCCGGTCAAAAGCAAATTATCCACACTAAAACTAGGAGATTCACATGAGATTTTTCTCTTGTGGCCTAATCCCAAGAGGTTGCCAAATTTCGAACTTCAAATGTTTGGATTTGCAGCTAATTCCTGTTGCTATATATTATAGATTGTCTTGGTAAAGCCTTTCCCTTTTGTTTGTTGAGGATGCCTAAATGGTTTCTTCCTGGAACGGCAATGGAATCACATTCTATTTGAGTCGCATTATTTTCTAGTGACGTATTTAATTTAACGAGTTTTTGAAAATTTTGAGAATAAACAACTTCCAATTGTTTCCTTCATGATCACATTATCACTTTTCCAGTCATATGTACTATTTGGATTTTATTTTCCAATTGTTGCACCTCTCTCTCTCTCTCTCTCTCTCTCTCTCTCTCTCTCGGATGCTAGATAAGCGGATTAGCAAATAGGACATATTCTCCCAACACCTGAAGTTTTAGACATGCACCACCAACCGAGTTAGAAGCCCTTATCACCGCTGCATGTTTCTCGTTGTTACAAAATTTGACTCAAGTTTCTTTTGTACTAAGCCCTCCCCCTCCCCCCTCCCCCCTCCCCCTCTCTCCCTCTCTACTCTGTTTAAATTTTAGTATCGTGTTAGATCACTCTTTTTCTCATATACCTACCTCCTGGTAGTGTTAAATATTCCTCTATTTAATTAGCATGGGGGAAAGGTATTTGTTCCTTTCTTTAATTTCCATGTATGAAATTAAGAAAGATAGAAAAGGTGTTTGTTCCTTCGTGGCATAACAAACACTCAAACTTATCGATCTACTACTCTATTGCTACGTACATATTTGTGCTTCTATGGTGTATATAAATAGTGGGAGCTCAAGCTAAGCTCAACACACACCTGCCCTGCCCACCAACGAGGATCCTTCTATACTAGAGAGTAGTTAATTTCCCTACAGATCACTAAGGACTCATCTCAGTCTCACTCACTCTCTCGCTCCTCATTCTCTCTCTCTAGCTCTCCGATCTCTCTCTCTCTCTCTCATCCACTTTTATCATCTCAAGAGAAGAGCAGTAGCTATGGATTCTTCATCCGATACGCTGAAGAAGAATGCTGCTGCAGGCACAAGCAGCTCCCTAGATCCAGCAGGTAACTAATTAAACTACCAAATGAATTTATTTGTGAAACAAGGGGAGGCGATCAAGATGCATGAAACGGCCGATTCAATATTGTTTTATGTACCAAATATTCCCACTGCCTCCTTCCCATTTTAACTTGTTTCTCTCTTTCGAATAGTCTGAACCTTAATGCCTTAGGAGTGCTAGCTCTCCCAAAAGTCAAAAACTACAAGTTTTCAAAAGTGACTCTAAATTTGAAACGATACTCAAAACTTTTGGAGCTATCACATTAACTAAAAAATATGCACAAATCAACCCCTTAGCTAATGTCTTTGTATCATGTTTTTATAATCTCCTTATTTTTTTTCACCCGATAAAAAAAATGTTCAAAATCCATGTTCATTTGTTATATGAGTGATGTTATAAGTCCCAAAATAAATACACTTATACCCATGTTTTTATGTATTTGATCTATTAATATTAAATAGTTTTTCAATGCTTAACTAAACATAATTACAAGATTTGTAAATGCTATTGAACAACTTTTTCTTTTTAATCTTGTGACGAGATTGAAAAAAATACAATACCAAGACATTTAACATAGGGGTTGCTTTTCGAATTTTCTCATATTTTTTTGTTATATATATAATAAAAACTTTAAAAAATTTCAATATATTTTGATTATTCAATATAAAATGCGATGAGAAATATATTACATATGATGTATTTTAAATTTATTTGCAAAAACAAGTAAAAAATAAATTTGTAGAAATAGTCTCTCTAGTTTACATGAAATCTCAATTTAGTCCATCTGTGAGGAAAAATGAAAATTTTGTCCTCCAATTCCGTTTGTTTCATTAATGCCGTAAACGAGAAGGACGAAATTGAGACAGAATGCAAAATATAGGGCTAAAATTAATACAATTGATACTAGAAGGACGAAAATGAGAATTCATGCAAAGTAGAGAGACCATTTGTAAAATTTACCCTTAATCAAAGAGATACCTAGAAAGTTACAAAAGGAGGGTAGCCTTCTCACGTCCTGACACCTAGACTATGATATTTCAGCCTAGTACACACCCGCTCGTCATGTTTTTTGAATTTGTAAAATTTGATTAATTTGTTTACCGTTTTTTGATGAGTACAATCTTCCATTGACCAAATTTCTGTTTGATCGATCTGTTATTTCTACTATTGTATACTTAAAAATGGCATTTGATGTCAGGAAGTATGTTATTCAAAAATTCCTGCAAATCTGATAGTGTTTGAATTTTGATGATTCGTAAAAACAAGCTGCAGGGAACAGTGAACGGAGGGAAGATGAGAAGTACAAGTGGTGGAGATACATTCCACTTGTCAGGGCTACTCTTAGAGGAGACTGGAAAACAGCAGAAAATTTCTTCCAACGGGATATATCCACATTGACAGGACCAATCACCGAAGAGATGGAGACAGCCCTCCACATAGCAGTTGGGGTGGGAAAGGCAAACATCCATTTTGTGGAGAAGTTGGTGGAGCGAATGCCTGTGGAGGCATTGGCCTCCAAAAACAATCGCGGCGCCACCGCGCTTCACCTGGCAGCCTATGTCGGCAACACCGAGGCCGCCGCGATATTGGTGGACAAACACTCGCCTTTGCTTTATATTGACGCAACCGGCAATGATATCAGGTTGCCCGTTCATTGTGCGGCTGTACTTGGTCGGAGGGACACACTTTCGTATTTATTGGATGTCACTAGCGATGATCGAGTGGCCGTCAATGAGACATCTTGCACTCTATTTATAGACTTTTTAATATCTTCATATTTCTTCGGTGAGTTTTATTTGGAAGCATCGTTAAAATTTTCAAATTTGCTAGCTAGCCCCGCATGTGTTTTGTGCATGAGAGCATCTCCAACTAAGGGTGGGTATGGTCTCGTGTCGTTTTCTTATTTTGAGTCAGAAATAGCCAATACTAACCTGCCAATTTAGTGTCGTGTTATCATGTCTTTTCATAAATTTTCATCTCACGTCGTGTCGTGTTATGTCATCCCGTATTCATGTCGGAATTCTCTCAACACTAACCCGACTTGTTTAGCTTTGCATATGTATTATATTGTCATGTCATATTTGTATTTCGTGTTAAAAATAACCAACCCTAACCTGCTAACTTTGTGTCGCGTCAAAAATTCTCACCCCTATCTCCAACCCACTCATCTAAATTTTTTTACAATATATATAAACCTTTTCGTGACTTATGTAGCATTTTGATGACTCATTTTTGTACTTTTTAAAATTGCGATTCCAACCCACCCCTCAATATTTTGTTAAGGCAACCATTTTTGAAAAATCCTTTTGCTATTGTACTCTTGAATTGATGATTTGAGGAATCATTATTTGAAGAGAGAACCAATTTTGATGCTCTTTTTTGATGCGTTGGTTGGAGAAGTTTTTTCAACATTACTCCTTAAAATTCAAAAACGATATACTCCTAGTGAGTTTGTGTGTGAATGTGGAATTATTGTCAATTTGATTTTTATTTCCTAATTTTATTCCTTTTAAAGTTGCAGACATATATAGCTTTGAAATGGGTTGAGAAATATCCTCGTCTTCCTGCTTCTCCATTGGAAACGATCGCTTGGAAGCGCTCTGCATTTAAAAGTGGAAGTCAGCTCAGCTTTTGGCAGCGCAAAATATATCCTTGTAAGCTTCCACTTTCTTTCCAGAACACAAAAGGAATCTTCGTCCTCTGGCCGCCGCCGCGGCAAAAATCTCTCTCTCTCTCTCCCCCCGTTTTATACATGCATATATAACCCGTGGCGGCTCCAAAACTTTGTAGTATGGTGTTCAGAAATTACCTTAGCTCTACTAATTGATCTATTAACCGATAACATATGTAAAAAAATCTAAAATATTAGTATAAATAGTGCAGTCAAAATACATAACCTATATAAAAAAAAATTAACTACAAGGGGAAATGAGAACTTAAAAATATATACTATATTTTTTAACAGATTTTTTTTTTGAAAGTTATCGTATTGCGTAGTAGACAATGTTTCGAGAATGAAGGGGGAAAAATTTTACCGTTATCCTAGACGAGTTCTCATATTTTGTTTCAACATTTAACCAGCGTATTAATCTAGTAAAACCATTTTGAAAGAAATTGTAGTGAGTATGTTGGAATTGACCTATTCTTTAGGATGACAATATGATGAGATTTTCTATCCCAGTCTTAAATTTCGAAGGAATATTATTCAAATTAATGGAGTTTTGCAATGTCATTGAATTTTTTAAAAAGTTTTTCCGTAATTCTATAAAATATATAACTAGACAAAAAAAAGTAGTCATTGTCATGAAAGCAAAATAATACATTTAGACCATGGACAATAAAGCTAGAGAGAGAAGGCAAAGCATAATATTTACACTAATATTTTTTTTTGCTCAGCGAAAATTTATTTGCTTTTTGGCAAAGTAGTCTTCAAGAAAAGACAAAAAGGGAAGGAAAAAAATTCCTAAAACAAACCTAACGGAATGCACAACTCCAACGCACAGTATTTGATTTGTGTAAACTATTGTGGTATGTAATCATGGTCAAAAAAATAATTGACTCATTTTTTAACAAAAGAAGTCCTCAAAGTGTTGAACACAATACGAACGCAGAACCTTTACAAAGTGTAATTGAATTTTCGACAATTGAACCTGAAACTTTGTTCTCTAGAAGTCCTAGAGTTGAATTGAAAGAATTTGATTCATCTACATGCATATGACAATCATCATTTAGTATCATTTTTATTATGTAATTTAATTTTTTCAAGAGTCGATGATTGGAATTCATCTAATTATAATTTCAGTAAATATTTCGCCACTGCTCGGATAAAATCCTGACTCCGTCCCTGCGTCATATATATGGATTATAGTTGGCATTAAATAACCAAGCAATCACTTTGTAGAAAAAAGATGAATGTCCTAAAATTCGTACAATTCTTCTTTGTTTTTTTTTTTTTTTTCTCATGAAGATGTTCCTGTGAAGTTGGAGAAATGCTCTGTTAAAGACCAAAATAAAAGAGATGACGTTGACATGAGCATCCCTCAAGTGACGTCGTCTCATGTGCACGAGGACAAACGCGCGGGCTCAATCTATTGGGAAAAACATCTCTATTTTTGGTATTTAATTTGCTATTACTACCAGAAAGTCCAACTTAACATATTCAAATATATTTCTAGTGAATATGAAATCTGACAATTTTTCTTAATTTCCATATGGCAACAAATTCAATTGGTTTTAAGGGCATCCGGTGAGCCAAAATTTGCAGGCTACTTTGTGGAAAGTCTTGGAATTTTCTGTAAAGGTAAAGGTGTCCACACCTGATCATAACTCAAGTGTGTCCACACCTGATCATAACTCAAGTTCAGCTAGTTCCAGTGCAGCTGCCACGTCATGTGTTGATTAGTTAAGATGATTAGTGATTGTTGTGATTAGGGAATTAGTTAATGAGTTTGTTGTAATTAGCAATGCAATTAGCTGGGATATAAAAGTCGGGGCTCTCTGATGTAAAAAAAACGAAAAAGAAGAATACACAACCCTAGACTTTCTCTCTCTTCTTCTTGATTGAATCTTGAGTATTCTGTGTTGGATTTGCTGTATTTCTGAAAATTCTTCATGGTATCAAAGCCGTAAGCGACGCAAGTCCTTCTCTCGATCCTTCGGTACAAAAATTTCTTAATCTAGATCTCTGTTTCTCGACCGAAATGACTTCGACCACGAGTTCTACCGATAATGAGGTTGCAATGCCCACAGCTCTTGCGTTTCTGGTGTCAAATTTTCAGTCTTTGGTGACGATCAAGCTGAGTTCTGACAATTATCTTCTGTGGAAGACACAAGTTCTGAATGCGCTTCGAGCGAATGGATTTCTCGATTATGTAAAAGGTATCGTTCGATGTCCGCCACTTCAGATTCGTGACTCAAGTAATAATTTGATTACAAATCCTGCTTTCCTCGCTTGGACTCTTGTTGATAATCAATTACTTTCATGCCTCACTGCAACTCTGTCTTCATCAACATTACCACTCGTTTTAGGGCTTGAACATGCCTCTGATGTATGGTTCTGTTTGGAGAATAGATTTACTTCCTTGTCCAGATCACATCTTCATGATCTTAAGCGAACATTTTTTGGTTTCTCCAAGACTGGTACAATGGATCAGTATATTGATGATCTTAAAATTTGTGCACAAAAATTAAGTGTTGTTGGTTATGAGGTAGATGACGATGATATGGTCTTTCATGCTATTAATGGTCTGCCAGAAGAACAATATGCCTCACTTAAACAAACTTTGAGGACACATAGGGATTTGAAGTTTCATGAACTTGTGTCCATTTTGAAATCTGAAGAACATCAGACTCATAAGTCCAAGGCAGATAAGGATGTTAGCAGTGTGTTTGTGGCCACACAAAAGTTGAAGGACATTTGTGTGTCAGAAGTTGGGAGTGATAGTTCTCAGGTTAATACAGTTCATAGTGGTGCCAGTAGTTCTTCTTCTGGTTCAGTCATTCAGACAGCTCAACCACAGGCATCTACAGGATTTGTGCCACAACCACATTTATCATCCCAAGTTTTTCCAACACAATCACACCTATCACCACCAGTTTTTCCACATGCTCAAATGTTTCAACCAAATTTCCCTCACGCTCCATTCTTTCCACAGTCTGGGAATAGGTTTAACAATAACAGAAACAGATCTAGGGGACAGGGGACAGGGTTTTGGACAGCAGAATTTTGGTGGACAGCAGAGTTTTGGACAGAGTTTTGTGCCCTTTCCTAGGCCTGCTTGTCAGATTTGTGGCAAGGACAATCATTCCGCTAGAACATGCTACTACAGAAACGCTGGCTTCTCAGGCCCACCGGTTGGGTTGCCCTCACCTGGTTATAATGGGTTAAGCATGGTTCCACCTACTTATCAGTCTTCTAATATGTGGAGACCTACAGCTTTTCATCAAATGCAGATGCCTATCTCCTATCCTCAGCATGGTTTGCCTGGTTTCAATACCGGCTCATCTTCTTTAATGATACCTGGATCCAACAACTTTTCTGGTTTTGGTGAATTTTCTGGTCAATTTGGTGCTTTAGGGTCTACCACTGGAGCTATGCCAAGACCTGGTTTTCAACCTGCATCTGCCTTTGCAGCGTATTGTACCCCTGGCTCAGGCTCATCTTCTGGGGGTTCTTATGTTGCTCCTCCTCAGAATTGGTATTTGGATAGTGGGGCTACCAACCATGTTACTTCTGATCTTCACAACATTACTCAACCACAGCCATACACAGCAGGAACTGGTGTCATGGTTGGAAATGGTAACTCTCTTTCTGTTTCTTGTTCTGGAATTGGAATTTTGCCCACACCTAAGACCAATTTTCATCTTACTAATGTTCTTCATACTCCTGCCATAACACATAATCTTCTCTCAGTTTTTCAGCTAGCTAAAGATAACAATTGCTCCCTAACTTTCAATTCTGATGGTTGTGTCATTCAGGACAATCATACTCATCAAGTTCTTTTCTAGGGGCCATGTCACCAGGGTCTCTACCCTATTCAGAGCTGCTCTAAATCTAATTCTCATCCGGTTTCTTCAGTTTTTCATGTCAATAAGACTGTGACAACTTCTGCCACTCTATGGGATCAGAAGCTTGGTCACCCCTATTTTCCTTTATTTCAGTCTCTCATAAAGCAGTTTAGTTTGCCTGTTTCTAAACCATATGACGTTCAGTGTTTCAGTTGTAATAAGGTCAAAAGTCACAAGTTGGCCTTTCCTTTGTCTGAGTCTAAGTCTGTAGCTCCTTTTGATCTGTTACATATGGATGTTTGGGGACCTGCTCCCATTTCTTCTGTTAAAGGATATAGATATTATCTTTTGATAATCGATGATTGTACTAGACACTCTTGGTTGTTTCCTTTATACTACAAGTCCGATGTCCAAGCTACTCTTACTCATTTTAAGGCCTATATCCAGAATCAATTCCACACCTCTGTTAAAACTGTGAGATCAGATAATGGTAAGGAGTTTGTTAACAATTATCTGACTACTTTGTTCTTGGTTAATGGGATTCTTCACCAAACTTCCTGTCCACACACACCTGAACAAAATGGTGTGGTGGAAAGGAAGCATAGGCATCTTATGGACACTACTCTTACTTTGCTTGACCAAGTTGGGATGCCAGCACAGTTTTGGCTTGAGGCATTGCTTACTACTGTTTACTTAGGTAACAGACTTCCTCATTCATCTCTCAACTTCCAAGTACCACATGTTCTTCTCTTTCACACCAATCCTGATTATCTTGCTTTAAAACCTTTTGGTTGTGCCTGTTTTCCTTGGCTGAAACCTTATCATTCTCACAAACTCATTCCTAAATCCACCACTTGTGTGTTTTTGGGCTATTGCCCTACTACCAAAGGCTATAGATGTTTTGATCCTCTTACCAATAAAGTTTATATCTCCAGACATGTTAAGTTTCTTGAAACTCATTTTCCATACTCTTCTTTAACTAATGTTTCTCCTTCTCACTCAGAGGATACATTGTCTCATTTTTCAATTCCTCTTACTAATTTCCTGGATATCATCGTATCTGTTACTCCTCCTTGTCCTTCTTCCGCTGCTTAGTCTCTTTCTGCTCCAATTCCCAGGTTTTCTTCTGTTCCTGTCCCTGTTCCAGTTACTGTTTCTGTTCAGTCTCGTGTCTCTTCTTCTTCTGTTCCATCTTCCTCCTCGGATGCTCTTCCTCCTCGTTCTGATGCTTTTCCTCCTAGTTCTGTCCCTGCATCCTCTTCTCCTCTTTCTTCTAGACCTCTTCACTCTATGAGAACTAGGTCAAGAGATGGTATTTTTAAGCCCAAACAACCTTTTACTTTGCTCACCTCTACCTCTTCTTCTTCTCCTCCTTCTTCTTCTTCACCTGTTCCTACTTCCGAACCATC
This sequence comes from Rhododendron mucronatum var. ripense, assembly GCA_019656295.1. NCBI lineage: Eukaryota > Viridiplantae > Streptophyta > Magnoliopsida > Ericales > Ericaceae > Rhododendron > Rhododendron mucronatum. Next base: position 99,680 of record BPLT01000181.1, read on the forward strand.
ACATTTTTCCCAAGCTATTCATCATTATGTGTGGCAACTAGCCATGGCAGAAGAGTATGAAGCTTTAGTCAAGCAGGGGACTTGGGTTCTTGTTCCCCCTCCTGCTCATGGGCATGTCATAGGCTGTCAATGGATCTTCCGAATCAAAAGACATTCCGATGGATCAGTGGCTCAGTACAAGGCTCGCCTGGTTGCTAATGGCAATCAGCAAGCTAAGGGCATGGATTTTTGTGCGACTTTCAGTCCTGTTATTAAACAACCTACTCTGCGGGTTGTTCTTAGTCTTGCTGTTACTAAGCAATGGTCTCTACGTCAATTGGATGTTTCTAATGCATTTCTACATGGTGTAATCACTAAGGATGTTTATATGCAGCAACCACAGGGTTATAAGGATCCAATTCATCCTGAATATGTTTGTAAACTATCCAAAGCTTTATATGGTCTTCGACAGGCTCCCAGGGCCTGGTATTCACTATTCTCTAGCTATCTTGTTGAGTTGCATTTTCAATCAAGCAAGTCAGATCCATCTCTCTTTATTCTGGTTCAGGGCTCTCATATTACTTTGGTTTTCAACTTTATAGGACCTTGGTTGGTTCTTTACAATACTTGACTTTGACAAGGCCTGAACTTTCCTTTTCAGTGAATGTTGCATGTCAGCACATGCATGCCCCTCGGTTAAGTCACTTTATGGCTATCAAAAGAATTCTTCGATATGTCAAGGGCTCCCTTCATCAGGGTCTTCATTTTATTCCTGGTCCTCTTACTCTCACAGCTTTTGCTGACGCTAACTGGGCCGGAGATCCAGTGGACAGAAGGTCTACAACTGGTTATGGTATCTTTATGGGTCATAACTTGGTTTCTTGGTGTGCTAAGAAACAACACACTGTAGCCCGGTCTTCTACTGAGGCCGAATATAGAGCCATGGCACACACTGCTGCTGATTCAGTCTGGTTGCACCAGTTGTTTTCTGAACTTCACATTCCTTCGTCTACTCCTCATGTTTTGTGGTGTGATAACAAATCTGCCATCGCTTTGGCTTGTAATCCGGTGTTCCATGCTAGGACCAAGCATATTGAAATAGATTACCACTTTATCAGAGATCAAGTTGTGAATAACAAAATTGTGCTCTTTCATATTAGTTCTGAGGCTCAGTTAGCTGACATTTTCACCAAAGCCTTGTCCGTTTCCAGGTTTCAGCTTCTCAAATCCAAACTCAGAGTTGGTACTCCACCCCTGAGTTTGCAGGGGGGTGTAAAGGTGTCCACACCTGATCATAACTCAAGTGTGTCCACACCTGATCATAACTCAAGTTCAGCTAGTTCCAGTGCAGCTGCCACGTCATGTGTTGATTAGTTAAGATGATTAGTGATTGTTGTGATTAGGGAATTAGTTAATGAGTTTGTTGTAATTAGCAATGCAATTAGCTGGGATATAAAAGTCGGGGCTCTCTGATGTAAAAAAAACGAAAAAGAAGAATACACAACCCTAGACTTTCTCTCTCTTCTTCTTGATTGAATCTTGAGTATTATGTGTTAGATTTGCTGTATTTCTGAAAATTCTTCATTTTCAGATAATGCACAAGAAACTCTTATGGTCTTTAATTTATATATCACAAAATAGAAATTCCTATGGTCCTATTTGATTTTATGAGCTATTTATTTTTTAGATGCCGATGTGCTAGCTTATTGTTCATTCAAAAAGTAATTGATCGAAATATCGGGAAAGACTTTGTCGAATCAGGTTTGACGGAACAGAAATGAACAATCAGAGAGAGCCTAACGCTGACTATACCTTTGTCGTGTAATTTAAAAATATGCTTCCTTCAGATAGATGTCGATGTCCTACCAACTTGATTTTTCTGTGAGCAAGTATAAACACGTCAAGACTTACAAAAATGAACGATTCAACCCATCCAATGAAATCAAGGTGGGTTTTATTTGACATCACATTAGAAATCGGCACATGAGACTTAAGATCCTAAACATTGTGTTGCAGGGACGATATCAATAAAATATATATTGTCGCTAGTATTATTTTAGCGTTATTGTCTTATTAGCTAGGAATATTGCGATTTTGGTAAGATTTTGTCTAATCATTAGGTTTCGTAATTTGGGTTGATTTCGTTTCCTTTTTGATTGTCGCTTGTTCTGCAAGAATAAGGCTTAGTTTTATGTTTTATTACCCTTTTCAGTATTCTAGGTAGAGGTGGGTAATAGGTAATTTCGTGTCAATTTCGTGTTATATATCAAAATCTTATTAATAAAATCCCACAATATTTTTCAACTTATCATATCTTCGTGTCATTTTCGGGTCGTGTCATTTTCGGATTGTGTTGTCATGTCAAAAAGTCTTACTTTTCACTAAATTTTTATTTTTTTTAGTTGACAGTTCATCAAACTAATGTCCAATGTATAGAATTACCCAAAAAAATGTTTATTTTTAGCTCAATTATATGAATTTATTTTATTTTTCGTGTCAGTCATGCCCACCCCTAATTCTAGGGTTAGTAGGATTGCTTTTACAAATATAAGCATATAATTAAGCCTCTTGACTAGCTATTCATTTGATTAACATATTGAGTGTTTTCATGGAGAGAGTATCTGTTCTTTTTCTATAATCTATCTATTCTAATATATAAAGGGAGAGCACCACTTTGGTGTTTCTCTTCTGTCATGTTTTTTTTTTCAAAAATACCCTCTAAAAAAAATAAACACAATACAAAACAATTAACTATGATGATATATTGGACATTTTAACACAAAAAAAATAAATTTGTAAAAAATTGAATTGGTAACTACCCACCCTTATCACCACCCCTCAAATCACGTTAAAATCTCTCTCTCTCTCTCTCTCTCTCTCTCTCTCTCTCTCGCTCGCTCTCTCTCTCTCAAAATTGCAGTTCTGTTTCCTTTCACAATTTCTTGATTTGTGACACAAAATCCGAAAAAACTAATTTGATGTTAAATTGCAGCGAAACTGAATAGAAACTTAAAACCTATGGTAATATGAAGTTTCTATTCAATTTGGATTTTGTATAACTGATGTTGATAGATGAGTTTGTACAGTTTTTTTGTTTCACCTCCCCACGAATTCAGTTTTTTCGAAAAGTTTCTATTCAATTTGGACTCTCTCTCTCTCTCTCTCTCTCTCTCTCTCTCTCTCTCTCTCTCTCTCTCTCTCTCCCCTGTGTGTTTAATTTACTAACAGGAACCACTAAAAGAGAGTGTTGCCATCTCTCTCTCTTGCATGTTTGATTTACTAACAGGAACCCCAAAAGAGGGTGTTGCCATATGAGTTTTACAGTTTTTTACGTTTCACCTTATGAAGTTTAAATCTTTTTAACTTTACATTCTTATTTCATTTGATTCCAATTTCATTGTTCTGGGTAGTCTTGAAAACTCAATTTGCACGCGCATTGCGTGTGCTCGGCCTCTGTTTAGTATAAAACATGAAATTGAATTAGTTTGGTGATTTCCGTAAAACAAAAAATTTGTGCTTAGGATAATCATAACATGTGGCGAACAATTTTAAGATCTTTAACAAAAACCAACTTTCTTAAGCAACACATGTGCCTGGCCAAAAGAGGATCTTGAGATGTGAGTGTGGCTGCGCGGTCTTTATGAAGGCTGTTGCACTTGCACACGAATCGTATGTGCCTCGGCCTCTTTATTAGAACTAGAGGTCGGCGTACACGCGATGCGTGTGGAAGTCGAATTTTCATAACATTTGTGAAAATTCAATCAAACAATAAGTGGGAAGCAGTTTTACAAAAATATTGTGAAAATCAGACTTGCACACGCATCGCATGTGCCCCAACCTCTAATTCTATTAATCTGTGTGTTATTAATTAGATTGTGGAAGAGTTGTTCTTTGTTCATGGAGTGAGGAGTGATTCTGTTCTTGTTCACGTTTCTATGCTGTGTCACATTGACTTCATCTGAGGGTTATATAACACATGTTTTTTTTTTTTTTTTTTTTGCAAATTTGTTTCTAGCAGTGCCTCAAATCAAACACATTCGAAAGGAAAAATTGAGACATGTTCAAGCGCTTGAACTGGTAAAAACCTTGTGTGAGAAACTTACACATTATGACGACGGTGTTGCTCAAAAAAGAGTTGTCCGTGTAGCTATGGCTAGAGCAATAGATAAGGGCATTCCCGAGATCATAGAAGAGATTGTCGAAAGGTTTCCGAGTTCAATTTGGACACAAAACGAAAAACTGCGTAACTTATTTCTACAAGCAATTATAAATCGTCACGAAAACGTTTTCAACCTCATATATCAGATAAGTGACTTTAGATACATTGCTACCATTACCGCCGACGATGAAGGCAACAATATGTTGCACTTGGCTGGACGTCTTGCGCCAGCAAACAAACTCAGTCTTGTTGCTGGTGCAGCTTTGCAGATGCAACGCGAACTACAGTGGTTTGAGGTAATTAGTTAATACCCATATCCTTTCATATATAGTATAGTTTTTCATTGTGGATCTATTAGCAGTAGGAGTAGAATATTGTGTCTGCCTATACAAGGTGGAAACCCCACTGTTTTTGCCACCGTTATTTGTAGGATCCACCGTACATTTATTATAATAATTTAAACCGTTCATCTTGTGTAGTATATTATCTACATAAAAAAACAACTTGATAAGATGTCGATAAATATAAAAAAAAAATTATTTTATTTTATTTTATAAAATGGACGGTGAAGTTTTGTCAATAATTGTAAATTTAGAATGTCAATCACCGTCTGTTTAAACTTTGCTTAGCCTTTTTTGGGTTAAGTTTTAATTTCTAGATGTACCATTTGTCAAGTTTAATAAATAAATTTAGTAGCCGATAAAATAAATGATTGTTTATTTTATAAAGCAAAAGTTTAAGTTTTGATCGATTTACGCATCGATGTATGATCGAGCATATTTTGTGTGTGGATATACTATATTTTTGCAGATTCTACAAGATGAAAGGTACAAATTACTATAATGGATGCACGGTGGAACCCATAATGGGTGGTGGAAGGTGAAAAGAATTTAAACTCTGCTAGAAATCTCCATTAATGCACATCTAGTTGCGAAAATTACTAACTGCTGGCAGAGTATTGCTCCAGGAATTTTCTATACATTGGGTGCTAAGTGTCTGCGAAGTAACTGTTTAGTTTCGTTGGAAGTAAACAAAACAGGTACCTTGCTTTGAGAAAATCTTGTTTACGTAGATGCTGTAAACACTTGTTTACAACACTCAATCGTGGCCATGCAAATGTGTTTTGGACGGTCGGGATGTTAATGAAACTTTTCTAGGGAAGAGTTAAATTTTTTCTCAGAAAAGTTTCATTAAAATCCAAACCGTCCAGAACACTTTTGAACGGTTGTGATAGGTTGGTGCTATAAACAACACTTCCATAAATAAGACAGTCTCTAAACCTTTACGAGCTCTAACAATTTTGTTACAAGAAGTTTGACATTCTACCGTATTGATCAAGAAACAAATCAAATTTATGGCTGGGGATATGTTCTATACAGCAGGTGAAGAAGTTTTTATACCCGGCTTTAATAGAGGCCCGAAATAAGAAAAGAGAAACTCCTGGGATGGTGTTTACGCGAGAACACCAGGATTTGGTAGCTAAAGGAGAGAAATGGATGAAAGATACAGCAAACTCATGCACAATCATGGCAGTGCTCATTGTCACGATTGTCTTTGCAGCCGCAATAACAGTTCCAGGCGGCAACAATAGCGATACCGGCCTCCCAGTTTTCTCCCAAAAAGTGCCGTTCATTATCTTCGCCGTGTCAGATGCATTCTCTCTCTTCAAATCCACCACTTCTATGTTAATGTTCTTGTCCATCCTGACTTCGCGCTGCGCAGAACGTGATTTTCTCCACGTTCTTCCCAAGAGGCTAATAATTGGACTATTCACTCTTTCCTGTCTATAACAACAATGATGGTGGCATTTAGTTGCACACTCTATCTCGTGTTTGGGAAAAATAAGGCGTGGATGATACTAATTCCAGTGGCTGCATTAGCTTGTCTACCAATCACGTCATTCGTCACCTTGCAATTTCCTCTCCTCGTCGATCTCATCTCTTCCACATATGGCAAGGGCATTTTCGGCAAGCAAGGTGATAGGATCCTTTTATTAGCATGATGATCAGCTCAAGGTGAATAAAATCCAAGCATGTAGACATCAAGGGCGGAATCGGTAACGTCAAGTTTGGTAACGAGGGTACGTAGAAATTGAAATTAATTTTTATTAGAGTTGTTAAGGTATTGTGGTGTAAATGATATATGCACCGTTTGAGAATATATCGAGTGTTTTACTACATGCTTAATATGTTGTATGCATAAATCGATACTATTGTGTACGTACACAATTGGAGCAGTCGCCCATTGACCAGTTCATGGGAGACTTGGCCAAAAATTCCTCATATTTATATATGCACCATTTGAGAATATATTGAGTGTTTTACTACATGCTTAATATGTTGTATGCATAAATTGATACTATTGTGTACGTACACAGTTGGAGTAGTCGCCCATCGACCAGTTCATCGGAGACTTGGCTAAGAATCCCTCATATTTATATTTTTTGACCTCAAGAACAAGCACTATTTGCAATCAAACATAAGGTAAATGTATCTATGAAAGTATCTAAAACCCTAAGGTACCCTATGAAAGTACCTAAGATCCTAGGGTACCCCATGAAAGTGTCTAACACGATACTCTATATATGAAAGTGCCTAAACCATTAAAACTCTATAATAGGAAAGTGCACCATAAAACTCTATGAAAGTGCCTAAACATGTTTTGACCTTATGGCTAAAAAACTCAAAAAGTTGAAGCACCTTCGTTGAAAACTATTTTGCTGACGTCCTTCTCCTAAGTAAAAATTATTTTATCGTCTTTATAGCTAATTTTCCCATAATATAGTAGCCAATAGTTCGTACGCAGAATAGTCTTTGCAGCCAAGAAACTAGTAGTAATCAACAATTTCACATGCAATATATGATGAACAACAACTTCTTAAAAGGTACGTAGCTCTGTCTACTCGACCATATATACGAAAAACATGCTTGAATGCTTGATTGTCGTTGAGGCGAACTTCTGAAAAAGAAACCTAAAGTTATTCAAAGGATGGGCATCACTGATATATTCTCATGCATCAGATTGACAATTTCTAATGCATCCACTTCAATGTCCAAATTTCGGATGCTCGAATCCAACCCAAGCTGTAAACCGTCCCTTAAAGCCCAAAATTCAGCCGCAAGCGCTGAAACTGTGCCAATATGTCGCTGAAAGCCTCTGATACATTGGTCATTCCAATCGCGAAAAATGCCACACGCTGCTGCGGTTCCCCGGCTATTTACGGCGTCGTCAGAGTTGAGTTTAAATCTCCCTAGAGAAGGAGGAATTCAACCCACCTAAATATGTCTAGACACTTTAGTCCGAGAGGGCTTGGAACAAAAATTACAGTACCATTCCGTTACGCGGGCAAGAGTATCCTGGAAAGTAAGGATGGAGCTATGTTAGGGCCAGGGTCCGACCTCGAGTGTCCGAATTTTAAAATTTTTATTTTATATATACTCGATTTTAAATATTATTTATAATTATTCCTATATAGCTTGTAACGATCCTAATTTTTTGTCTTAATTTTTTTTATTAAAAATTTATATTTTGAATATTAAAATGACTAGTATTCGACAATACATTTTTTTTTTCTTTTTCCATATGTTAAAATCCAAAAATTTTAATAAGTTAAATTATAATTTTTCTTTATAAAGCTAGCTAATTAATTATAAATTGAGCTCTATATTGGTTTAAATCGAATTATCAAAATTCCTTATAGGTGTGTGGTGTGCCACATACACCATAGTATTTTTCCCCCTCTTATCAAAAAATTCCGGCTCTCTCCCTCCCCCAGCCGTGTCTCTCTCTCTCTCTCTCTCCCTACGCCATTAATTTCCTTCCTTCCTCCCCAAGCGAAACATTCCCCCTATTTCTATTTTTCGGCTAACAACCTTATCCCTTCCAACCATCCAGCTGCCACCTTTATCCTCTCCCACCTTGCACCCCAAGTCAGCCGCACCCCGAACCGCGTGCTCGTCACCCATTTCGGCAAATCACATCCCGGTTTTCCGCCTATATAAACCCCATCTCTCTCACCTCCGAAATACACAGCAAACACACTCCCACAACCACTGAAATTCAGAAAGAAAGAAAGGAAAAAGAGAGAGAGAATCCGAGCTCCATCAATGGAGGTCTAGAGAGAGAAACCTAGTGGGTTTTCAGTTTCTCAGATAACCGAGCCTCAATTCAAGCTGCACCTATCCGAATCCGTTCGTCAGCACCACCACAGCACCCTCCGTTCATCCCAAACCGTTCCCGAGCCGTCCTCCGTAGCCATCGCCTCCTCCGTTTTTACCGAAACCGACCCGGAACCGTTTCGCTTTTCGGCCGAATTCAAGGTATTATAATCCCTCTCCTACCTTCTAAGTCTATTGAGTGATTACATATGGATTTTGTGTATAATCCCTCTCCTACATTCTAAGTCTATTGAGGGATTACATATGGATTTTGTGTTCTGGAATGAAAGAAGTTGATCCGACGTTGCGCGGCCGGAACCGGCCATCTTCCTCTGCTTCGCCGACTGTATTCAGTAAACCCACGCGGTGGGATTTGAAAATTTGGTTAAAAATTACACTGTAGCCATTTCAGTTTAATTGGTGTATTAAGTTTGGCCCCTGTACATGGATAACTTTTTAAAATTGACCCCTGAATTAAGTTATTAAGTTTGTACTTTGGCCCTAAACGTTAATAATATGGGTATTATAAATTACAATCAATGCCGGAGGTGATTAACTGTAATGTTCGCCCCTATAGTTGGTTTGAACAAAAAAAAAAAAATTATGATGGTATTGTTTTAGCTAATATTTTATAGGTAAGTAATAATAATATTTATTAAATAAAAATTTCCTGTATTAAAATTTAACTTCTTGGCCATACAAGATTAAGGGCAACGGCCCATCCATAAAAAGTTACGTGATTTCTACGTTTATTATTTATTTCAATTATCATTGTAATTATTTGTATACTACTCTGACTCTTCATTTAAATGCTAGATTGTACATCGGGTGGTATGCGAATAGAATTCACCTAGACGATGCTAGGAAATGGATAAATTGAAAAGTTTTATTTTTAGATTGTCTGCAGGGTGCAGGCTGGATTTTGAGATGTGATGAGTTGAGACTGGCAAAGTAAGTCCAATGATAAATGATAATTTGAGACTGGCAAAGTAAACCTAGTGATGTTTGTGATGATTGTGAAATGATGCATAAGATAGGTAAATCTTAGTTATGATTCGAGCATGATAAGCTTTCTTTTGTTGTACTGAGAGGGATACACACTAGGTACATAACTTAGGTGCAATCCGCGACAACAAAAGAAAGTGATCCCATGGGACAAGACATAGCTAGCTGTTGAGGAGTAAAGATCTCACGGCTGAGATCTTAGATCACCCGTTAGGCTAATTATAGTAATGAATCAGTTTATGTGCTATTCTGTTTTACTATTCTGCTTTGATATTATATTGATATTATATTGTTTGTTTGCTAGCTCTAAAGTAAGGGGGTAGTTGGGTTGTATTATCCTACTAGATGATTTTTCACTCACGGATACGTCTGTATCCTGGCAAATCGGTTCCTTCGACGATTAATTTGCCACCGGATGCAAGATTCAATGGTGGAGCAGTTCTAAGACAGGAGGAAAATCAGGAGCGGAGATCGAGTATGCTTGGAATCCGTATCAAGTCTAGAGTCGGCTCTGAAATTAATGTATTTTGATCTATTTTGCGATTGTAATAGTTAAACCTCTATTTTTTTGCACGTGACAGTTGAAGTAGCCAAAAAAAAAAAATGAAATGATTGGTTTATGATGAAGTGGTTTTTGGTCACCTCCGGAGTAGGAGTTCCTCAACCGTCCACCTGATCCTCTAGCGAATGAAGCAACTTCCAGCGTGTTCGATTAACGACCTGCAAAACAGAATGGAAAAGCTATGGGCACCAGCGTGGCTTTCGCCATCACCCCTCCGATCATGCTTTCGCCATCACCCTCCCGATATGTAAGTCAGTCGATCTGCTTTAAAAGAGAGAATGGACTGGGTATGAGTAATGCAAAATTGCATACCTCCGAGCTGTGGAGGTTTGATCTTTATATAGGCATCTTAAGAAGAGCCCCATTGGGACCGGGATCTCTTGGGTCTCATCCATACGGAACGGAAATTGATTGGTGTTGGAGTGTCCTCATCACCTAGGACTTCTCTAATACTTATCAGGTGTTAGGAGTCCTCTTCACCTTTGGACTCTGGAATTGTTATCAAGATTGGGAGTGCTCATGGTGCATGGATCTCTGTAGTTATCCTCTAAGACTCGTGACCTAATCTCTTCCGACGCTATTCTATGAGTCCCCAAAACTGTACAAACTTCTGCTATGGAGTGTTTTATAATCATATAGGTTCCTGGTTGCTGGTTTGTCACTGCTTGACGATTTCTTAGACCTAGAATAATGGGTTGCCCCAAGCGTAGGGCGGAGACCGACGTAGCATAATATCCGGTAAGTCCGGAGTCGAATCCACAGAGACGGTGATGTGTGCTGACTAAAAACTCGGATTGTTATTAATTAAACTGGCTCTTAGGTAGCCACCCCTTGTCGTTTCATTGAGATTTAACTAATACTAACAGATAACTTGTTCAAATAATTAAAAAGAGAGGCACGGTCGTAGGGAATCCGACGCTCGCTACCCAATCAGAATCCGCTCGCTTTTCAAGGTTCTAAAAACGGTTAAATTTAGGGAGAATTGGAAACTCCGAAAGATGCGAATCCTAAGGTTGCCGGTCCCGTACACAGCGGCGAACAGGTTTTGGTCCCCCGTTCCCGCTCACATGAGTCCCGGCAATGCCTCGGATTCGTCTAACGGACGTAGTTTTCACCAACTAAATTTATTCAATTAAATTAATGTACAAAAAAATTGCGAGACGAATCCTAATGGATCGCAACACGCCTTTACCAAGCGACCAAACCTTAAAAGAACTACTCACTCATTATGCATGAAAAAGAAGAAACCTTAATTTGAAACATGCTTCCGAATACGAAATAAGAAAAAGAAATAAATTAATAAACAAGTATCAATGAACAACTTTGATAAAGAACAGAAATTAAAATGAGTTACCAGAATGCGAGTAATTGAACAAAGCTTTGAAAAACTTGAAAGGAATAACAACTCTGAAACTTAAAATAATCGGAACAATCCTCCAGTCGGCAGCCCCGTTCTCCGTTGCCGCCTTCTCTGCGTGCGTCCAAATATATCCCGTTCACTGTTCTGCGTCCCCTTTTATATGTGCTGTAGCCGACTTAAAAACCCTGCTTGTACGTGTACAACTGTGGGCCGTGCTTCCACCCCAGCCAAACAACTCTATTCCAGACCCTTAATTAACAAATTAATTTGGGCCCACCTTAATTGCATTGTTTTCTACTAATCCCACTTTCAAGACCCCGTTGTACTAATGGCCAATATTAAAAAGCCCAATCCAGTACATTTGATATTATGTTACTTGTCTTGATATTCCTTCTGATTTGATCAATCCGTAACCAATGTCGCCCATTAACGCGTTATAACCTCGAAATACCTACAACACACAAATCACGCATTAAGTTCCGATTAACAATAAAAATAGACTTAACAAAGATAAATTAAGAGGCGCTAATGTGAACATTTGCGCGCCTATCAGTCACGTCTGCTGAGCTCACCTTATGAGTTGTGCTCATGAACTGACCTCTGTCTTTGGGCTGGTTAATAAAGGTTATTTTTTATAGGCTAGATTCCATGTTCTTGGAACTTTAGCTTGAGCCCTTAGGGCTGTGCTGGGCTCTTTAGTTTGGGCTGACGTTGGGATATCGTTTTATCCTTATCAGTATACTTTAACATCGTTAGGTTAGAATCATTTCAATGTAGAAATATAATGTATTAGAAAGCAAAAATCGTATGATATAATAAGTATATGTTCCAATCAAAAATATATGTCTATTATTAAGTCCCCCGAACTCCTAGTCCCGGCTCCTCCACTGCTTGTGGATGATTAGTTTTGAAGTGCAATTAGATTTAAGCCAAAAGGAACGGATGCATGATCGATAACCGAAGAAAAATGTGAGAATATATAGTAGGAAGGGAGATGGATTGCCAATAGGCCCAAGACAGTCCCTCAAAACATGGTAGGCATTTTCAGTCGCAACAGGAAATAAGGATAAATCAGAGTCAGGTGTGATGTGCCTAAACGAAAGGTTAGAGCATCCGCAATGTAATAATCAAATCCAAAAGGTTGCTAAAATTAACAATGTTTGCTCAAAAAAATGCTCACATTGTAATAACCAAATTTAGCAATCTCTTAACAACTCATCAAATTTTAGTCTTTGAATAATCAAAACAAACAACTTTTTGCTAATAATCAAATCTAATGATCCTCACATTTTCTCAATCAAGTATATCCATCATTATACAAAACCTTCTCTCTCTCAACAATGTTTTCAAAACATGATTTTTAAAAACTATTTTTTTAGAAACTTTAAAAAAAACTGTTATTTTGAAAAACTTTTTTTAAAAAACAAAACAAAACCTTCTCTCTCTCAACAATGTTTTCAAAAAATAATTTTTAAAAACTATATTTTTAGAAACTTTAAAAAAAAGTTTAAAAAATGTTATTTTGACGAACTGTTTTTTTTTTTTAAAAAAAAACCGTTTTTACACAAAAAAAATTGTTTTCTTTTTTATAAAAAAAATTAATATTTTTCACTAAAATCTTTTTTTAATTTTTTTTTCCAAAAAAACTATTCAAATTATTGTCATAGTTTTTAGTTTTTAGATTTTTGTAGTTTGAAAAGGTGACGTGGTAAGTTTTGATTATCCAATTTTGATTATTACATTGTGGACGTCTACATTGCTAACCTTAACAATATCTTAAATGGATAATCAAAAGGTAATGTGACAACTTTTGATTATCCAATTTTGATTATTATATTGCGGATGCTCTTATCTTTTTTTTTGCTCCGCAACAAAAGGTTTTCTTTAGCAGCCAAACGATCTTGAGTAGCAAGCCAACGAAAGTGTGAAATTCTTGGGTGCAATAGGGTATGCTGGCGTGGTACTCGACGCATATGTTTTGGCCGTTCAAAAATGCAATCGACGGTTCAATTGAAACACACTTTTTCTTTTTCTTATTTTTTAAAAATCCGTTCGGTACTTTAAATTTGGACCGTCAGTTGTATTTTTAGACGGCCCAAATATGGGCGTTAGGTACCATGCCGGTCCAAGAATTCTCAAAGAAAGTGGGATATGTATGTCTCATCAAGAGTAACATTAAATTAAATTAAATTAAATTAAATTAAAACTGACAGAATTTCAGGTAAATGAATAGTAAATGCCGGACATACAAATAATGATGTATAATACTCCTATTGGGAGGATGCATTTCAAGTATTCTTGGTTTTTTTTTTTTTTTTTGGTACATCGGAATTTTCCATTTCAAGTATTCAACTACTACTCGTAAGGCGTTTATAGTAAAATGCTGGGAGTCCCTTTAAGTAATTCACTAACGCAATTGACGTAGAAAAAGAGTAGATTTTGATGGTTTTGTACATTCATCATCTTATAATTATAGTTTCGTTTGAGAAAGGCACTAGCATCGTACAATGAGAGTTGAACCCTCGACATGAAAACCAAGCAATCTCTAACAATTGGCCATAGCTATTGTCATTTTTTGGGCTTCAATTAAACCAAATTACCCTCCTCTAATAGTCAGCCATTCTCTCGGGCCGCCAATTATTAAGCCAAATTCGTCTTGGGAAACGACTGAAGAAATTTGTGTTGCACCAGCATTTATGTGTTACCAATTTTTTATTCAAATTCTACGGAATGATTTAAATAACCCGCGGGCCATGACATGTTGAAGATAAATATCTTGATACCAATGAATCAACTTTGCCAAACTTTAACAAAAATGCCATTGTAGCAAGTTAAAAAACCAAATTTAATTAACTTTTAAAAAAAAAGGTTCAAAGCCTCGAATCCATAGCAAACCAAAAATTAAATTTGATAATAAATATGAGAAAGTATTTAGTACCGCTGGGACACTACGATCCTTTTCCATCACACATTAAAGTGAAGTCGACGTACTTTAACTTGATCGCACACTAATGTGAGGTAGAAAAAGAGGACGAGCACCGAAGAATTTTTGTCTGATCGGAGTTTATTGTGATGAGTTTTTAAAAGGCCAAGAATGTTGATTTTTTTTTTTTTTTTGATAACCGCAAAGAATGTTAATTGCTCTTGAAGACTATTGTAAGTTTTTAAGCATAGAAAAAACGTTCTTGTGAGTGTTGTCGTCAACACAATTACATTAGTATTTTTTTGGTCAAGTATGACCATTTATTTTCACACCTACCTGCTTGGAAACTTCTTCTCTCTCTTCTGGGTCCATTAATGGCGAACTTATCATCACCCAATCCAAAACCCATACCCCATTGAAGACACTAATAACTCACTTTGATCATAACCAGAATCATAAATCAACCCAATTCAGTTCGCCCATTATGGGCTTCAATCAAAACCACCACAGCTCCCCAAACGCCGCCGCAGGAGATGGCGGCGTCTCCCAGCGCGGGCCTTACAGCCCAAGATTCTCTGGACCAATGACTCGCCGAGCCCAGTCTTTCAAACGCAACAACAACAATAACGGTCATGAGATCGATCTCCACCTCCACTCTCCCAGATCTGAACTCGGCAGTAACTTGGTTTCTGGTGATGGGTTTGACTCAGTCGCTGAAAAGAAGCAGACCCATCACAGAGTTCATGGGAAGAAGCCTACTGGGTTTGGGTTGAGAGAGAGAAAGAAGTTGGGGCAGTGGATGTTCTTTGTATTTTGTGGGTTGTGTTTGTTTCTGGGTGTTTTGAAGATTTGTGCTAATGGGTGGTTTGGATCTGCTATTGACAAAGTTGGGTCTGATCAGGTTAGTCCATTTCCTCTATGAAGCTAAATTTTGAGCTGTCAATTGAAACTTGATTCCTATGTGCTTATGATTAGTTTTATTAGTTTTTGTGATTGTTTAGTTGTTCATATTTAATGCTTGCCTCAATATGAGCGACCTATGTTGGGCTTGGGCTTGTGAAGCCTGATTCGATTTGGGTCGCTTTTTGCTGATGGTGTGGGGTTCAGGGTATTACGGCAATTGTTGATGTAAACACTAGCTTATAAATACTTGCTACGCTCAGCAGCCGATCTTACTAGTACTTTATACATAGTAAAACTGGTTAGAGCCATGTGGATGTACTCAACTACTTAGTTGGGGAACCACGTAAAATTCTATACGCATGTTGTGTGTTTGTTGGTTTGGCAGAATTCTCGGCAAGATAGAGGTGCTCAATGGTATTGGGACTCGGGAAATTAACTGTGCGAAAATAGTTGCATTCTGGATTTTAAGTTGAGGTTATGGCTGTAAATGAGCTGTAAATGTACTGAGTGAGCTGAACTGAACTTCGAAAATTTGTTGGGATTATTTCCCGAAGTGAAAGGCTTGATTAAATCTGCAAGTAAATAATCAAATGGTGGTTTCTGAACGAAGATTTTACGTTGTTCTCTACCAATTTTGAGAAAATGTTGCACAAGAAGTTTGTTACTTCCTTCTTAGTGTAGAAAGTGATTGATGGATCATCCACATTTTCTCACATTTCGCAACTGGTTGGAATTGCTAATTAATTGCTTTTGTAAATTAGCACTTTAAAGAAAAGGGAAATATATAGAAATGGTCCTCCTAGTTTCACTCGAGTCTCATTTTCATCTTCCAAGTATCAATTGCAACTCTTTTGACTTTCAAGTTTTGTTTTCGTACCAAGTTGGTCCAATTAATAACGTCAGTCAGTCAAACTGGACGGAAAAAATCAAATTGAGGGCAGACCTCATCAATTGGACTAACTTGGTACGAACTGCAACGTCCAAACTGCCATCAACCTGATTTTTTCGGTCCAAATAGGACCAATTTGGTACGAAAACCAAACTTGAAGGTCAAAGGCTTTGATTGGTTGACATTTTAGTTTAGTTTAGTTTTGGTAGTGGGTGGAAAAAGAAATAGGGTAATGATTGAAGAAAGAGACAATGATTGGAGAGAGATAGAGAGAGATGAGAAAGTAATAATTGGAGAAATAAGATAATAATTAGAGAAAGAAATAGGGTAATGATTGAAAAACTAAAACTAAACTAAAATGCTTACCAAACACAACCAAAAGAGTTGTAATTGATAATAGGAGGACAAAAATGAGACTCGGATGAAACTAGGAGGACTATTTATATAAATTTTCCTAAAGAAAATGAAGAGAAACTAGTAGAATTGTTTTGATTTAACTTTACCTTTGACAAAGACCTCGTTCATTTTCTTGGGCTTAGTCTCTCGAGGATGCCAGAGATCCCATGAATGCATGCATCCAAAATGCAGAGTAGAAATAACTCAACATTTCAAAATTCTGTTTGTTTTAAGGACTCTGTCTTTTTAAGCTAGGAAATAAATAGTGGTGATTTAGTAGTGACTTTGATACTATTTATTATATAGCATATTAATATTTGCTTTGCATATGTTTCCCTGTCATGATTCAATTTTTTATTTATTTTTTGCTCGGCTGTCATGATTCAATTTTGCTGATCAATTTGTTTTTAAACGGAAGTGTTGAGATGAAGGGAGATTGCTATTTGATAGGTAGATCACTATTTGATTCCTTGTTCCTTTTTTATTTTCATTTCATGTGTTTTTTGTCAAGTGCAACAGTATCTGATATTGTAGTCCTCTCTGGCAAATTTGCACAACATGTTTTTATTCCATGATTTGGATATAAATTAGATATTTTTTCCAGTTTTCTTTAATTCTCAATCTGAACTTTTTTTCTTCTAATTAGGATGTAATTGACTCTTCAATCCATAAAGATCCGATGGATCAAAGTGCTCATGGCTATGGACATAGGGAGAGAAAAAGCGATGTTAGGGTTGGAGGGAGTGATGTGGAACGAACTCTAATGACGGAAGCATCAGGTGTAGTTGGTAACCATAACTACTTGACTGATGTAAGTCTCACATTTGTTTTGCAAATTCATGCACTCATTCATGTTCTTATGAAGAATGCATTTACCTCTTTATTTATGGAGTATATTTTTTAGTATTCAGGTGTATGGTCAAAACCCAACAGTGAGAATTTTAGTCAGTGTATTGACCGCCCAAAAAGTCACAAAAGTGAGGAATTTTTCCAATTCATTAACTTTACTCATATTTTTGTTTGTGTTAGTTTGTGATTTATTTTTTGTTGTTTCAATCAGCAGAGCTAGAAGCAAAGACTAATGGGTTTCTTCTCGTCAATGCTAATGGTGGCTTGAATCAGATGAGATTTGGGGTCTGGTTGTCATGTTCTTTTGATGATTTTAATTGGCTTGAATTTAAGCATTACTTTCAACCTTAGCTGACAAAGAGATAATTTTAGAGTGCAGATCTGTGATATGGTTGCTGTCGCTAAGATATTGAAGGCAACACTTGTTCTTCCATCACTTGATCACTCTTCCTACTGGGCAGATGAAAGGTCTTTTGTTCACCCTGCTTTTTTCTGCTTGCGGTATATAAAAGTGTAACTCTTTTTTTGGAAGCAACGCTTTTTTATCTGATGGCTGCATCCCAAATTAGTTGCTAGCATCCTTCCTCCGCATAAGGGTAGGTCCGTGCTTTTAGCTACAATTTGCCACATGGTTTTTGTTGGACAAACAGGGCATGCTTCCATTCCTTTATCACATCTAGCTAGACTGTCTTGCCTTCCATATATGCGGCTTGTTCTCTCCTAATATACATTTATCTAGGGTGTTTGTCTTTGTCATACAACTGAAAAGTTGGGATGCTTTTCTAGCTAATTTTGTTTTGAGTTGCATGAATGCTTTTGACGGGCAGGCAATTGGGGTTTTGAATGATCTTCACCTCATTCTCTTGTTGCAGTGGCTTTAAAGATCTGTTTGATTGGCAATACTTCATTGAGATGCTCAAGGATGACATCCACATCGTTGAGACGTTACCTCCTGGCTATGATGGAACTGAGCCTTTCACAAAGACACCAATATCTTGGTCTAAGGTTGGTACGATCTTGTTATGGCTTTTGTTATCAGCCCAACAATATTTGGGGCTTCACCTGAGTACATAGTGCCAGAGAACACTTGCTATGAGTGATGTTATAACCAGATCACTTGAAAACTTTTTGGATGCAATTAATGTTTCATCTAAACATATTTTATTTGAGATGCATCCACAAGATTCGGAGTAACTGATACTTTTTTACCTTTTTTCAGGTCAGTTATTACAAATCGGAGGTCCTCCCACTTTTGAAGCAGCACAAAGTATTGTATTTTACTCACACGGATTCCCGACTTGCCAACAATGGTATCCCAAATTCCATTCAGAAACTAAGGTGCCGTGCAAATTACATGGCCCTAAAGTATTCAGCTCCTATAGAAGAACTTGGAAAGATCTTGGTTTCAAGAATGCGAGAAAACGGAAGTCCCTATCTTGCTCTCCATCTGAGGTCAGCTACTTAAATTCCTTGCTGAGACTACAAAGTTTTTTGACCCCTGGCTTTGAGGCATTGCTTATCATTGTACTTCTCTTTTCTTTTGATTGCTCTCTCGGTGCCAGCATTGATGTTCGGTCCATTAATGCGACTTGAAAGATCATATTGCACTTTCTTGTAAATTACCAATTTGAATCTATCAGCAGCTCGATAATAGATCATTTTTTCAATATAATATCATTTCTCAGCCTGAACTTGATAATTTGTACTACATCAACCTTGTTATGTGCCCCACTGTCTCTTCATACTTGATGAAAGGGGCATGCATGTACTTGGAAGTTGGATCCTTTATAGGCTCACTAAATTAGGATAGCTGTTTGACTTCCAAGGTTTCTGAAGACATGGGAACCTGTACGGAGTGGTGCTTGGCTTATATGAGCATCTCTTTCTTTTCTTTTTTTTTCCTCCAATCGGCATTATATGAGCATGTCTTGGAAATAGTTATTTCCATTATATATATATATATATATATATATATATATATATATATATCGCACCAAATGCAACACTTATATTCAGATTTTCTAATTGCAGGATTTTTTTTATTCCTAGAAATGTTTATAACCAATAATCTTTTAAAGGAGGCAAACCCTGCACACAAGCTGAAGCCTACAGGCCGCCCATCTGAGGGCATATATGTAGAAACTGCACAAAAAAACTAACAGAAAATATTGTTCTCAAGCACAATTTGGTAACTCAGTAATCTCAAAAGGCCTACTATTCCAAACTGTCCTCATTAAACCCAATCCTAAAATGTTCATAACAAGTCTATCGATATAAGGTGTCTTTGAAATGGGACAATAACAGTTCCAATTTATATTTTTGGTCCTGCATGCTCATTGAGTATGTCACTCCTTGGCATTGCTCGTAGATATAAATCATTTAATGTACCACTGCGGACACACAATCATGTTTATGGCTTTATGCATGTATGCAACAACAAAACTGATTTTATTATAGGCATTATATTTTCCCTTGTTTGATTGGATTCCTTACTCCTTTTGTAGGTATGAGAAGGATATGCTTGCATTTACAGGCTGCAGCCATAATTTGACTGCAGAAGAAGATTACGAGCTTCAAAGCATGCGATATGAGGTCAGCCATTGGAAGGAAAAAGAGATTGATGGTCCAGAGAGAAGGAAGCAAGGTGGTTGTCCATTGACACCGAGGGAGACTTCCCTTCTGCTCAAAGGGCTTGGGTTCTCATCCAACACTAGGATTTATTTAGTGGCCGGTGAAGCTTATGGGTATGGAAGTATGCAATATCTCATGGACGACTTCCCAAATATATTCACCCATTCTACTCTTTCCACAGAAGACGAACTGAAACCGTTCCGGAATCACCAGAACATGCTAGCTGGTCTGGACCATGTTGTTGCCCTTGAGAGTGATGTTTTTGTTTACACCTATGATGGCAATATGGCAAAGGCTGTTCAAGGTCATAGGCGCTTTGAGGACTTCAAGATAACTATTAGTCCAGACAGGTAATTTCTAAACTCTGTCTATGGTTTGGCTGCATGATACCCCCTTTTTTGGGGGGTTGATGATGATTTACATTTAGCATTTTCTATAGATACTTTTGTGCTGTTCTTGGGGGATTTTATACATCCCAGTAGATTAGTGGTTTTGGTGTAGTGGGTATATATGGCCATCGCTATGTCTACCTAATGTACATGGTTTTGGCCTTCGCTTTGCCCGTTTGGAGTATTAGCTTTATGTTTCTGTTTCCTTGTGTAGACTTTCCAGTCCTCGGTTGAAGAGTCATGTATTCATTACTCTGTTAATGCAGGACAAATTTTGTGAAACTTGTTGATGAATTGGACGAAGGAAAACTCACTTGGACAAAATTTAGTTCCAAAGTGAAGAAGCTTCACAAAGACAGAAATGGAGCTCCATATATAAGAGAAGTTGGTGAATTCCCAAAACTGGAAGAGAGTTTCTATGCAAATCCTCTTCCAGGATGTATTTGTGAGGGGAAAGAATAGGCGCTGATATGGTTCATTCTAATTGATGCCATTACAAGTTCAGCTGCCAGAGGGCTTGAAAAGCTTTGTCTTCTTTACTCAAGCCACAATACTGAAAGTGGAATTCCGATTTTCACCCTCAGAGAATATCTGTACTTAGGTTAGGAAAGGTTCCTGGTTCAGAAGTGACACTCTTCTGGGTTTTTTGGAACCAATACATTGATACTAGATTATCTTGCTGAAGATGACAGTGTATTGCTCGTGAAGTGACGATTCATGGGGGAAGTAATTGTCCTTTCTCCACAGAACCACGTCCAAAAGATCGAGGTAAAATTCTTATCATTACAGTGTAAACGATGTAAGCATACATGGGACCAGGCTGATACTAGAAGACCTGTATTTTGCTCGAGGACACAACAATATGTAAAAGAATTTCAATTTAAGATAAAGTTATATGAAGCTGCTCTTCCTTGTTATTGTGACTTCAGTGCAATAATACAAGTCAGGTTTGGATTTTGATGTTTCTAGTTTAACAAGGTAAAAAGGAGGATCGATTATGCTGCGATTGTTGAGTTATCGTTGTCTTCGTAAAATGTACAAAACAACATGAAAGCTAAAAGAGAGAATGGACTTTCCTGGAACAGCATTTTCATTCGAAATTGTGAAGACAAATGCTCTACATTAACTGGAAAATTCACAAGGTTGAATCATGGAAAAACATAGACTCAGCAAAATGATTACTAAACAAAATAAACTAGAGGGCTATTACTGCAAGATTGACTCAACAATTTCGTACAGTGGTGCAAGCTCCCCTTTATCAATCAAGCGGAATTCCTGCATCACACACGAGTTAATTAGACAAACTGAAGCTTGGCATGTGTGTGCACGAGCATGTGTGCAAGATATATTGAGAGAGAAATGCAGATGGCTAATATCTGAGAGAGAAAAATGCAGTTGGCTAGTATCTGAGAGAGAAATGCAGACGATACTATTCATACTGAATATGATGAAAAAATTTACAAAACTTGGATGATGTTAGAGCAAACTTACCCAGGTAAAAAGAACAAAATGCTTGAAGCAAGTATTGAGATGAGCTTCTTCTTTCAGACTCACAATCTTCTGGAAATGTGTGTGATAGATGTGAGCGTATACACGGAACAATCGCTTGAATATTGTCTTAACGACATCCAGAAAATTTGTTGGAAATGGTGCCCCTGCAGGAAACTCATAGAACTTAAGTCCTACAGGGAAAATAAGGGTTTAATACATACGGAAAAGAAAAAAAAAAACGATATGGTTTCAACACATACCCAACTTTTGAGGAAAAATCAATTCATCGTCGAGCTGAGCTTCAATCCAGTCCATCAAGTACTCCACATATTTGGGAGCAGACACCTCTATGGGTTTCTTTATAGTAACTCCATCAGCCCATCTATACTCGTATCTGTGGGGCGACAAAAATTAGTTGGAGATTTTGAAACATGAATACACCTCAACGTAATCCAATCATTCTAGTATCGATTAGGAGGGATCGAGAAGATACTTTGGTCCTGCTGTCATCATTGGGCAGTTTGATGCTGTGCAGAATTCCGTAAGAGTGCCATACAAAATGTTCACTTGATTGAAGAAGTCAACCGCTGTAGTTAAAGAAAATGAATGAAGGCTTGTAAAAAAAATTATTGCAACTGACATGGATATCACAAATCTGTTCTGCAGGAAGTTTATCTGGAACTGATCTTTCTTGTGAAAAAGAGAAATTACTGAAAGAGAGAAGCAGTAGCAGTCGATTCTCAGGCAGTATCTACGCAAAACCTATATGTACCTCAGACCGGTAGCTCTGGTATGTGACTCTAATTACAACCATACAGCAGACAGACATAAGGTAAATTTGAAGAGGCATTAGTGCTGAATCTTTGTCCTAACCGTTAAGGCAGTGAGAAGTTAAAGTAATTCCTTACTATTTACGGCCAGCCACTCATTGAGATCTTCTCCGGGTGGTAGTCGAACGGCTTCCCTTAAGTTGCCACTACCTAGCGTCGCATCAATGTGTTTCTGAAGCTGTGCACCCTGCATGGGAAGTGGGAACAAAAACAAATGGACAAGAATACCGAAAGAAATTAAGACAAGGGAGATAAAGCATGGACAAGACAGTAAGCAGCTGGCTCGAAAGAGGTTAACTATTTTTCGGTGTAATTCTCAGTAAGACGGTAACCATAGAAGAACAATTGGAAAACGGAAAGGGCTTAACGCGCCCCATAAGGCCATAACCTTAAGTTAGAACACCAACCTTACTTCCTGATGGAGCACTCTTCTTAGGCCGAAATGTCTTCTGGTTTCTGCACATTTCAGGGTTACGATAGAATTAGCTTGCGAAATTAGAAAAGAAACAAGTTCACTGACAGAAATTAACATCTGACTAAGATTTCCTAAACTTTATCATCAGCAAAGTCAAAACTAAATTCGCTGAACCAAAAGCATTCAGCGAACGGAGTTTTGATTACATTTTGTGAGAGTAATTTCATCACCCTTTCACCATCAATTATTTTTGTCTTGGGAATGCTAATGACAGCCAAGTTGCGGTCATCGACTCATAGGCTCCATGGCGCACAAAATGAGCTCTGAAATTGATTTAAGTGTGTATGCAAACGCATCGAGTCTCCCCTCATACATTTTCACTTTCCTTGTCCGTGAGGATTTGTTGTGGTTAGCATGACCTCCTAAAAAAAATTCAGTACTTTTTTGGTTTTATCAAACGCGCCCAATTCACATCAGTAGCAATAGATCATGACTATATATAAGATTGTTTTGTTGGTGTCTTGCCTTCTTGATTTTCGGGTTTTGGGTGGTGCTTGTCGTGTGCCATTGGTCTGTCTAATCTTTGTTTTCTTCTTTCAAAAAGATTAATAAATTTCTTTTGTCGAGAAAAAAAAAAACAGAGAACTATGAGAATGCATGACAAAATCCTCTAGCAAACTTCATAAGACAATTTGGGGAAGTACTAATTGTAGCAGGAAAGCTAAATAATTCTATGTAAAGCAACGAGCCAACGAGCATAAGAAAGGGAAATAGAAGACATGGGTATATTTACGGGATGATCTATATGTATAGATACCTGCTTCCAAGGCCGAACAGACTCATGATTTCTCAGGGTAATTCGATTTTCGAACAACGGCCTAGGTTTTCCTCTTGAAGCCTCGAGAGTCTCGGACCATTTATAGAATTGGAGGGTGCATGTATGTAACTATGCATGCATGTCGTCTATATATACGGATTGTGTGCGCGAGCGCGTGTATGAGAGAGAGAGAGAGAGAGAGAGAGAGGGTGTCGGGCCTTGCTTGACCTCTCCAATGCCAGTCTGTCATATGCTCTCTCTCTCTCTCTCTCTCTCTCTCTGAACAGCCAGGTCGTCTTCTTCTTTTGCCATAGCTAGCCTACCTGGCCGACTCTTCTGGATTTAATATATATATATTTTTTTTGTTTTATAGTGCAGGTGGGCCTCTTCTACTAGCACCCGTAACATATTTAACGGCAGCTTTCCAAAGAGAAAAAACATTATTTTACAGCCCCAGAGGGTTAGGCCGGTTTAGTGGTAGATTGTTCTACACAATTGATCGGGTTTGATTCTCGAGGGTAAGTCGCAAGAAAATAATTGATGATTTGTCTTTGATTGGAGATTAGTTGATATGCGCATAAATTGATTCGGACACTTGTTCATATTTTAGAAAAGTCTAGTGATACTGTATTTTGACACCGCATTTTTTACCATTTGGACTCAAGTGTGGTAGTCCCCGCACAAGTGTTGTGTTGAGCCCACCACATTTATACCTGTAAAAAAAAATTGTGGATCCAGTAGAATTGTTATGACGTGGCACAAGTTTATTGGCCAGAGAGAACTTCATTTCTAAGGTACACACACATGACAGCCCTGAATTTGGTGTCATTGGTGTCATCTGAAAATCCGACATTAAAAAATTGCTACAACTTATTCTATAGACATGCGTATCTGATTGGTCTGGCTCTTAAACCACTGTGGAGCCGAAAATGATTCAAAATTAGCTGTACTCAGTAAGGCTGAGCTCAGCAGGGATGACAATTCGTCCCGTTCCGACCCTGCCTTAATTGGGGTGGGTTTGTATCAAATTTTCGGGTATCAGAGAGCGTTCGGAGAAAAAAAAAAATTGGATTGAGATCACGTAGAATTCGGGTTGGTGTTACCCCGCCCCATTACCTGTCTCGAAATAGTTTTACATGTGAATAGTTTTAGTCCAATATTTTACTCCCTTTGCCCCAAAATGGATGACAATTTTTGAAACTCATGTCACTTTTCACCGCTTATATCTTTTAATCTATAATGTTTTTCATGAGTCTGAAAACTTTGTAGAATAGAACTAATCGATAGCTATCAAACAATATCTATATTACATATTTTTTGAGATCTATATTAAAAGATATAATGAATTGAAATTGACACGGATATCAAGAATTGACATCCAATTTGAAACGGAGAGAGTATCAATACTGTTCATGCAAGATCCCCGAGGGCAAAAGAATCGAATCGCGGAAAAACATCAGGTTTTTTTTGGGCCAGACAACTAGATTTGATTCCTCCACTAGTGAAAAAAGCAGATTGCGATGATAAGAATCGCATGATCCATTATAGTTTTTGGAAACATGTTTTTGTCCATATCAGGAAATTAGATTATGGGAATATTTTGGTTGTCGTCTAAAGGCAACTCAAAAGTGTATGGTGACTCCAAAGCATTTGTTTTCCCTAGGTCTTGGATTTGTATGAACTCCTTTGCGTTTGGGCCAGTCTAGACGGGACTTTGTCTTGGTTTTTATTCTATTTTCGCTAGTGGCGGTGAAATTGATCTCTAGAATTAGTCGAGATATGTATAAACTGATTTGGACATCTAAGTGATAAAAAACACTCACATGTATGTAGGATAGAACAAATGATAAACACTTCATTTTGGCCACCACATGTGATGTACCCAGCTTACTTTCCTACGGTGAGTGACGGATAAACACTTCATTTTGGCCACCACATGTGATGTACTCAACTTACTTTCATGCGGTGAGGTGACGGCCGGTCCTATATGTTGGGGCATGTAAGCCAAATTTGAATTATAGGATTCTTATATACTTTTTGTGAAGAAAAATATCATCACAAGTCATTTAAGAAATAAATACATTTTTTGAGCAAATTAAGTGTTCAAAAATATCTTTAGGAAAATCTAAGCAACGAAGGTGGGAAGAGAAGATAAACTTAACAAATGCGGATGTACTTTTTTCTGAGATCTTTCCCTATATAATCTGTTTTTGCTTGTTAACTGAAGATCGAATTCTGGCAGCCCTATTATTTTACACGATCTATGAAAAAGTGTTTTAGCTTCAAAACTGAGGTCCATAAGATTTGAACTTGAACCAGGCATAGGAGAAAAAGTTACTGAGCTTCAAAACTGAGTTCTATTAGTTTTGGACTTGAACCACTCATGGGATACAGCACGATTGCCCGGCCGGCAGACAGTGCCACCGGCCAAACGGCCCATTCAGCTGTTGGTGCGCTGGGTCGTCAGGCCTCTTTATCAGTATGGCAACACCTCTCTCTCTCTCTCTCTCTCTCTCTCTCTCTGAGTGAGTGTGCGTCTGTGTGCGCGCGTGCGTCTTCAAAACTTTGATGACCGCTGTACCAAAACTTTGCTCAAACAAATGTTCCAGTGTTCCACCTTCTTCGAATCCCTTCCATATTCACTGATTCAGAACCATAATGCTCAGGCAACTGTAGTCCTCACTCTAGCAACTTTTGAAGTGCTTAAGCGACATACAGTTTCTCTTTCTAATTACATCCTTAACAGTGCGCAAACTAGAACATAGAAAAAAAGGTTCAGCCTAGCGCATCTTCAATCATCCGGAAAGCCAAGAAATCTGCTCATAACCTTAGCAACTGGGGATGCATCAGCAGGTGGATAAGGGACAAGAGACTCCAGATTCATGCCCCTAATAGTTTGATAGAGATCTTGAGGCCGAGCGCACAGTAAATGTCTCCTCTGAGCTAGTTCCTCTGCTAACTCGCTTTGATGATTGTCCATCAAGTCCTCGTTCACCGCAACAATCAACAGTTTGCCCAAGCGCAATGTCTCAAATATGCTTCCAGACCCTTTTACCATAGCAAAATCCAGTTAGCACCGGATATTCATCTTCTGATTACACATCAACGTAATAAGAAAAGAATTTTGTATCTTCATAAAAAATCGTAGTTTCCTTGCCTTTTCCTTCTCGAAGGTCGGATATTATCAATTTAGGTGGAGTCAACGAAATACCAAACAAAGAAGTCATTGATACTAACGAGCTCGAATTCAACCAGACCTTAGCCTCTTCCAAATACCAAACAAATTGAATCATTTCGCTCCTCTCTTAGCATTTTTCATCTAGACCTTCCACTATTGGACAGAGAGACAGGATTTCTCCAATTTCACTGCAATTCAGCGAATCTGGATTCAGGCTTGTCTGTTTACCAATTTAGACTTCGAACTCACCAAACAAAAGGCAGTCCTTTCACTAAACCATATAAAGATATCCGATCAAACTGATTTTTTGCGTGCTTGTTCAACTCGACGAGCTCTACGAAGTGAATGTTTCTGATCGTCGGACCAAGATCGGATTGGGGCCCCCTCAGCCAGGACAGCACGCTGCTGTCCCTTGAAGGGAGCAGCCCCCCAAGTCCTATATGTTGGGAGGAGATCTGTCAGCTTTAAAATATGTACATTTATGAATATTTCTTTTCTATTCTTTATTCATAGATAGATGTTATTCAAGAAAATAGATGTTCTTTATTTTGGAGATCTGTCGGCTCCAAAATAGATGTTCTTTATTCATAAATTTATCTCCTCCACCGTTTTCCCCTCTCAAATCCCCTTCCCCGCTTCCTTCTTCTCCTCCGTGGCTCAGTTTGGGGTCAGATCGGGCGTTGTGGTGTAACTAGGGTGGCTAGGCTTCTCCTCTAGCGAATAAGTTGCAGGTTCCGTGGCGGCTGCTCTGGCTTCATTTCTGGCTACCGGAGGTGTTTTTTCTTGTTTTTAGTTTTTGCTTTGTCTTCTCACTCTCCGGTTTCGGAGAGGGTTGTTCCCTGCGTGGAACTTTTGCTATCCTTTGTGGGTGTTTCTGTTTCCATTGAGAGTTGGTCGGAGAAGAGGATGGTGAGGCGCGTCAAATTACAGCTTCCGTCTTCTTCTCTGTTTGCGTCTACGTCCGCTCCCTGCGTGGAACTTTCTCTACCACTTTTGGATAGTGTTTTCTGTACTCAGAGTTTTCCCATCCAAACCATATGAATAACCCTTATCGTGGGTTTGTTCCTATCGATGGGCTCCGGTTTGGAGTTTGTAGCCCTTTGGGTGGATTTTGAGCAATCAAAATCTTCTGAGTTTGCTCAAAAAAAGGAAAAAATTCTCTATTTTCCTTAAGTACTATACTATAGCAACAACTAACAAGAAGTACATTTCGCTACAGAATTAGTTTTAAGATAAGTATTCGGTACACATCCTCCCATTTAGTGGTGTAGGTACACTTTGGTATTTTATTTAGCTCTGTACGTGCATAGCCCGGGCTTTAAATCTTCATTCGAGAGACACGTACTGCCGATGAATCTTGTCATGCACAAATTACCAAAACTAAAATTAGGATTAAAGAATTTAAAGCATCTGATGTTTCTGGTCAATCTTGTCATGCACAAATTTAATCGAGATCACGTAGAATTCAGGTTGGTGTTACCCCGTTGTTTACAAATTCTATAAAGGAATTTCTTAATGGATTAATGGCCCAAATTAACAATTTGGGCCTTGGTTGAATTAGGCCTCGATTGATTTAAGCCTTTGGTCGTATATGTAGTGGGCCTATTCTTAGACTTGTTCAGCCCAATGGAGTTAAAGCCCAGATTAGTTTCAGGCCTTGGCCCAACTAATCAAAAGTCAAACTAAGTTTTCAGGCCTATTTAGCCCAATTAGGCCAAGATTCGTTTTTCAGGTCTTGGTCCAGTTTTTTAAGGTTTATTCAGGTCTGAAAATAGAGCAGCTCAAAAGCCAAGCTGCTCAAGCAGCTCAAAGGCCTAGAAGCTTCTCTCTAGTAGTTCAAGGCCTGCACCTATTTTCCTTCAGCATGAAGCAAGGACACATGGCATTCATGCAGCCCATGTGGCCCAAACAGCTCAATCAGGTCTGTATAAGCTGTTAGAATGTGAAGACGATCAATTTTTGTGACCTTGGTCCGGACCACCGTGAGATTGGTCCGGACCACCGCAAACAGAATTCGGTTTTGAAGCTGCTGGAATTTTGGTCCGGACCAAAGGTAAAGCTGGTCCGGACCAGCGGGACCCAAGAAACGTTTTTTTTTAGGGTTTTTTGGTGTGCTAACTTGCTTGGACTAGAAAAGCAAAGTTAAGGTTGCCTCCCATGATGTTGTTATTCATCTTTTCATCATAGTGAAACCCCCCAACACCCTGTGGAGTACGATTAAGCAAATTGCTTAAGTCGGAACCACGTATATCGCGTGTCTTGTTCTTTCGATTGCCTGTTTCTTTTTCTTGTGCGTTTGTTCTCTTGCCCTAACAACTGGTATCAGAGCACCCAAGTTGAGTGGGAGCATCGATGGCAGGAGAAGAAGGAAAAGTAAACGGAATCGAAAAGTTCGATGGTTCAGACTACGGATATTGGAAGATGCAGATAGAGGATTATCTGTATGGAAAAAGCTTGAACGCACCGTTGGAAAAGAAGAAACCAGAAGGGATGAAAGATGAAGACTGGAAAACCCTAGACAGGAGAGTCTTGGGGATTATTCGTTTGACGTTGACAAAATCGGTGGCCTACAACGTCGCGAAGGAGAAGACCGTTGGGGATATGATGGCGGTCTTGGCAAGTATGTATGAGAAACCCTCGGCGAACAATAAGGTACATCTCATGAAAAAGTTATTTAATCTTAAGATGTCGGAAGGCGCTGCAGTTGCCAGCCATCTTAATGAGTTTAATACTATTACGAATCAATTGTCTGCTGTTTCAATTGAGTTTGATGATGAGATACGTGCCTTGATTGTTTTGGCTTCGTTACCCAATAGCTGGGAGGGTATGAGAATGGCTATTAGTAACTCCGCTGGCAAGGAGAAACTCAAATACGATGACATTCGAGATTTAATCTTGAGTGAGGAAGTTCGTAGGAGAGATGCAGGAGAATCCTATTCGTCTAGTTCGGGTTCTGCTTTGAATACCGAGACTAGGGGTAGGAGCCAGAATAGAGGTTCTAATAGAGGAAGGTCGAGGTCGAGGAAGGGAAGGAGTGGGTCAAGGACCATTCTACATGAGGTTCAATGTTGGAACTGTAACAAGATGGGCCACTATAGGAGAAACTGTAGGGAGCCGAAAAAGCAAAACAACGAGTCTGCTAATGTTGTTGCTACTGAAAATCAGGATGCTTTGCTTCTTTCAGTTGACAGTCCGATAGACTCTTGGGTGTTGGATTCAGGAGCTTCGTTTCATACCACTGCACACCGAGAAATTATCGAGAACTATGTTGCTGGTAATTTTGGGAAGGTGTATTTGGCTGACGGTGAAGCGTTGGATATTGTGGGTATGGGAGATGTTCGAATTAGACTACCGAATAGGTCTTCATGGTCACTACAGAAAGTCAGACATGTTCCGAATTTGATGAGAAATTTGATTTCTGTGGGACAGCTAGATACAGAGGGTCATTCAATCTCATTCTTCAATGATCAGTGGAAGATTACAAAGGGAGCATTGGTTGTGGCTCGTGGGGTCAAGACAGGGACGTTGTATATGACACAGAGCACAAGGGATACAGTTGCAGTTGCTACTGCAAGTTGTGATGCAGACCTTTGGCACCAAAGATTGGGTCACATGAGTGAAAAAGGCATGAAGGTACTTCTTTCCAAGGGTAAACTTCCAGGGTTGAAGTCGGTTCAGTTTGACTTGTGCGAGGGTTGTGTTTTTGGGAAGCAGAAGAAGGTTAGCTTTCTGAAAAACGGCAGGACTCCAAGGTCAAGGAAGTTGGAGTTGGTCCACACAGATTTGTGGGGTCCCGCTCCTGTTGAATCGCTTGGTAGGTCAAGATACTACATGAGTTTCGTCGATGACTCAAGCAGGAAGGTATGAGTTTATTTTTTGAGAAATAAATCTGATGCCTTTGAAACTTTTAAGAAGTGGAGAGCTTTGGTGGAGAATGAAGCGGGCCTAAGACTGAAATGTCTAAGGTCAGATAATGGAGGTGAGTATGAGGACAAAAAGTTCAAGGAATATTGCGCTGTTAACGGGATTAGGATGGAGAAGACCATTCCGGGGACACCACAGCAGAATGGTGTGGCCGAGCGCATGAACAGGACCCTGAATGAGCGAGCAAGAAGCATGAGGCTGCATGCTGGGTTGCCAGAAACCTTTTGGGCTGATGCAGTGATCACTGCGGCTTACTTGATAAATCGAGGACCGTCGGTTCCTTTGAATTTCAGATTGCCCGAGGAGGTTTGGAGCGGAAAGGAGGTAAACCTTTCGTTTCTTAAAGTTTTTGGTTGTGTTTCATATGTTCATATTGATTCTAATGCTCGTAATAAATTGGAAGCTAAGTCTAATAAATATTTTTTTATTGACTATGGCGATGAGGAATTCGGCTATCGATTTTGGGATGCGCAAAATCGAAAGATTGTAAGAAGCCGGAATGTGATATTCAATGAGCAAGTTATGTACAAGGATCGTGATAGGACAGAACAGGCTGATTCTGTGCCAGAGGTTGAGAAAAAGGATGTGGTCGATTTGGATGAGCTATCTGAGGGTTTTGTGCCAGACAGCAGCCAGGAAGATGAAGAGATTGTTATTCCGCAAGAGAGACAGAGTACGCCAACTAGTGCTGTCAGAAGGTTGTCTTCCAGGGTTAGCAAACCACCACAGCGTTTTTCACCGTCTTTGTACTACATATTGCTCACTGATGCTGGTGAACCAGAGTATTATGACGAGGCTTTGCAGAATGAGAGTTCAATCAAGTGGGAGTTGGCCATGAAAGATGAGATGAACTCTTTGTTGACAAACCAGACGTGGGAGTTGACAGAATTACCAGCCGGTAAGAAAGCTCTTCATAATAAGTGGGTTTACAGATTGAAGGAAGAGCACGATGGTAGCAAGCGCTATAAGGCTCGACTAGTAGTCAAAGGCTTTCAGCAGAAGGAAGGGATTGATTACACCGATATTTTTTCTCCAGTTGTGAAGTTGACGACAATACGGTTGGTATTAGGAATTGTGGTTGCTGAGGATTTGCATTTGGAGCAGTTGGATGTGAAGACTGCTTTTCTCCATGGAGATTTGGAGGAGGACATCTACATGCATCAGCCACAAGGCTTCGCAGTTAAAGGGAAGGAGAAGATGGTTTGCAAACTGAGCAAGAGCTTGTATGGGTTGAAGCAAGCTCCGAGGCAATGGTACAAGAAGTTTGATAACTTCATGTGCAGCAATGGGTTCAAACGGCTAGAGGCGGATCATTGCTGTTATACCAAGGGGTTTGGCAAGTCTTATGTGATTTTATTGCTATATGTTGATGACATGCTTATCGCAGGGTCTGATATTGGGGAGATCAATAAAGTGAAGAAGGCGTTGTCGAAACAGTTTGCAATGAAGGATTTGGGAGCGGCTAAGCAGATCCTTGGAATGAGAATAATCCGAGATAGAGCAAAGGGGACTTTAAAGCTATCACAGGCCGAATATATCAAAAAGGTGCTCAAGAGGTTTAGCATGGGTGATGCAAAACCTGTTGGAACACCTTTGGCTAGTCATTTTAGACTAACCAAGGATCAGTCACCGAAGACAAACGAGGAGCGGGACTACATGGGTAAAGTTCCGTATGCATCAGCGATAGGGAGTCTTATGTACGCTATGGTTTGCACACGTCCTGACATTGCGCATGCAGTGGGAGTAGTGAGTAGGTATATGAGTAATCCAGGGAAGCAACATTGGGAAGCAGTGAAATGGGTTATGAGGTATTTGAGGGGTTCTACAGATGTCTCATTGTGTTTCACGAGGGTTGGCCTGAAGTTGCAAGGTTATGTTGATGCAGACTTAGCAGGTGACATGGATAGTCGGAAGAGTACTACCGGGTTTGTGTATACTTTGGGTGGTACAGCTGTGTGTTGGGGCTCTAAGTTGCAGAAAATTGTTGCTCTCTCAACTACAGAAGCCGAGTATGTGGCAGTCACGGAAGCTGGAAAGGAGATGGTATGGTTGCAAGGATTTCTGGATGAGTTGGGGAAGACGGTTGAGAAAGGAGTGCTGCACAGTGACAGTCAGAGTGCCATCTTTCTCGCCAAGAATCCGGCCTTTCATTCTAGAACGAAGCACATACAATTGAGGTATCACTTTATCCGTTCTTTGATTGATAGTGGACAGTTGATACTAGACAAGATCCGTGGTGCGGAGAATCCAGCGGATATGTTGACAAAGGCTGTGACTGTTGATAAGCTGAAGCTGTGCGAAGCTTCAGTTGGTCTCCGAGCTTGAGGTTGTGGAGATGGGTGTTGTGGGTGTTGATGATAGATGGTGTTTGTTGACGACCATTGAAGTTTGGGGAGCGCCGTTGATCAGTCTTCAAGTGGGAGAATTGTTAAAATGTGAAGACGATCAATTTTTGTGACCTTGGTCCGGACCACCGTGAGATTGGTCCGGACCACCGCAAACAGAATTCGGTTTTGAAGCTGCTGGAATTTTGGTCCGGACCAAAGGTAAAGCTGGTCCGGACCAGCGGGACCCAAGAAACGTTTTTTTTTAGGGTTTTTTGGTGTGCTAACTTGCTTGGACTATAAAAGCAAAGTTAGGGTTGCCTCCCATGATGTTGTTATTCATCTTTTCATCATAGTGAAACCCCCCAACACCCTGTGGAGTACGATTAGGCAAATTGCTTAAGTCGGAACCACGTATATCGCGTGTCTTGTTCTTTCGATTGCCTGTTTCTTTTTCTTGTGTGTTTGTTCTCTTGCCCTAACATAAGCTGCTTAGTCATGGTTATAAGCAGTTCAAGGCCTGCACAACTGTTGTTCTTCAGGATGAAGCAAGGCTTGGGACACATGGCAGCCATGCATGGAGACATCCCAAGCAGCTCACAAGCAGCTTAGGCCTGCGCAAGTAACTGCAAGCAGCTCAAAGGCCTAGAAGGTTCTCTTTAACATCACACAAGCTGCTCACAAGCAGCTCAATCAGGCCTGCGTTTTTGGCCTTGGTGGGCTCAAATATCCCTTTTTTTTACAGGCATCCATGCACACAAACTGCTCACAAGCAGCTCCAAGGGCCTAGGGATACTATGTTGCTGCGAATTCCTTTTGCTTTAATTGATTTTTAGGCAAAAAGGAAGCTTTTCAAAGCAACAGCTGTTTTCTTGGAGTGGAGAGCAAGGCCTGGACAAGTGGCAGCTTCTCATTGGAGCATTTGGAAACAACTCAAGGCCTGGAACCTTGGGCTATAAATACCAGAATTTCAGGCCTTGGCAATGGTCCATGATCATCAAAGCCCACAGCTTATCCCATTTATCTTTCAATTATCGCTACTTTCCCATTCAATCTAGCCAAGCCTAGATTTTATTTCATTTTCTTGTAACCAGACTTTGTTAAACCGTTAATAAAGTCCTTTTAATTCTGTTTAGGCCTTGTTCTACTTTTCTTTCCATTTTTCACACGGTTAGGAAATACAAGTCGTTATCCCGACAAAGCAAACCATGAACCTCCTCACGGTCTCCACCCTTAGACCGTGCACTTTCGTTCTGTTCGAAGTCAGATTGAAGCTTCCAAGCCTTGATATAAATCGGGCAACAATCCTGTCCTAACACGCTTGCGCATTCCAAGCCAATTTGGTTTTGACACTTTTTGTGGAGAAATGCCTGTCCCATTACCTGTCTCGAAATAGTTTTACATGTGAATAGTTTTAGTCTAATATTTTATCAATACTGTCCATGCAAGATCCCCAAGGGCAAAAGAATCGGATCGCGGAAAAACATCAGGGTTTTTTTTGGGCCAGACAACTCTAGATTTGATTCCTCCACTAGTGAAAAAAGCAGATTGCGATGATAAGAATCGTATGATCCATGATAGTTTTTGGGGCAAAGTATAAATTACCTCCCTGTGGTTTAAGCTTTTGGCACATCACCTCCCTAAGATTTACAAATGACCAATTCAGCTCCCTATGGTTTTGGACTAAAGTGCCATGCTAACACCGTTAACGTTAAATGTCAAAATGACTATGTTACCCTCTGTCCATTTGTATACATTCCTAATTTGACAATGATTGGTCTTTGCTTTCCTTTCTTTTTTAATTCTTATGCTACAGAAATTTTTTAGTTAGAACAATCTTTAATTGTTTTATTCTTTTGGATATAATTAGTTAGGCAATTATTCATAAAATTATAATACAAACATTGCTCTTTTTTTTTTTGCTTTTTATTAATCAAAAAAAGAAACAAACTTTTTTATTTAATCAAAAATAGAAGAAAAAACATGTTTGGTGCACATTAAGGGTGTTTGGTAACGTTTTCAGTATTTAAATTTTATTTTAATAACATTACAAAAGGAAAACATGTTTGATATTAAATATTTTGTATGCAATATAAAATAAAGCCAACATAAAACACATTTGGTAATGTCACTTTTTTTTTTTTTGGTTTGTCATCCTTTAAATTGAAAGGAATGAGACAAAATGAAAGAGAACATTTCCACCAACAAACAACACCAACAGTTGATAATCCACTAAAAACAATGTCATTACCCAAAAGAAATATGGATGATGGTCATGTTTTTTTGCTTTACATTAAACCAAAAATCACAATTTATGCATCTAAAGGAAGAAAAAAAAACAGCTAAACAGGAAGAAATAATCTTTGATTTCCAGCATCCCTAATCTTTTTTGACTAAATTTTCGTATGGAAAAAGAACACCCAATTTCGGTGAGCTCTGATGTGTGAGAGAGAAAGAGAGAGAGAGAGAGAGAGAGAGAGAGAGAGAGAGGCTTATCCAAAAAAAAAAGAGAGAGAGAGAACGACATAGGGACGGGGGAGACACGCGAGAGAGACGATGATTGGTCCCCAATTTCGTTTTTGGGTCGGTGGGCTCTAAGATGCAAACGAAGCTTTGAGACGATTTGGGGTAAACGGTTTGGGATTTGTAAGCTCCAAGATGCAATGTAACCTTTGCTGAAGGTGGTGGGTTGGATTTTGATGCAGAGGATATGAACTTTGTTATCCCGTCGCCGCCTTCACTCTCGCCATGAGGCCGCCGGACCGCTATAGAAGAGCGGCAACATGGGGATGAGAGAGATTGACGGAGATGTCATGGCTTCGTGGGTGGTTTCGTTCGCCGGAAATGCTAATCGTTGTCTGAGCATGACATGTAGTGGAACAAAACCTAGAGGTTCTGAACTGGGACGAGTGAAGAAGATGACGTACTGTGTTGAATTTGCTTGGTTGGTTAATTCTTTCTTATTTTGGAGATGTAGAAGGGTAATAATGTCTTCTTACATATAATTTCAACTTTATTTAATTAGTTTTTCGATTGCAACTCTCGTAACAGGCGCGTGTACTCCACCTTCCGTTAATTTAGAGGGAAAATCTAACGGTAGCACTTTAGTCCAAAACCACAAGGAGGTAAACTGGTCATTTGTAAAACTTAGGGAGGTGATCTGCCAAACGCTTAAACCACAGGGAGGTAATTTGTACTTTGCCCTAGTTTTTGGAAACATGTTTTTGTCCATATCAGGAAACATTTAAACTGATTTGGACGTGTAAGTGATAAAAAACATTCACATGTGTATGTGTATAGGATAGAACAAGCGACACCACATGTACCGTGCTTACTTTCATGCGGTGACAGACCTCAAACGCGGCTGCAGGGGGATGTTAAGAAAGTAAAGTCCCACATTGCTTGGGCGTGGAATGGGTGATCACTTAATAATATCTGGGACCTCTCCACTCATTGCCAATTGGTTTTGAGATGGATATAAAGTTTCTACGTGGTATCAGAGCGGGGCTCATTCCACCCCACATTTTAAAAATTTACAATCCACACCCCACGATGACAGACCAGCAAAAAGGCTGCACGATGATAGGACCCAAAAAGTGGCCACACGTGACAGACCTCAAACGCGGCTGCACGTGAGGGGGGATGTTAAGAAAGTAAAGTCCCACATTGCTTGGGCGTGGAATGTGTGATCACTTAATAACATCTGGGACCTCTCCACTCATTGCCAATTGGTTTTGAGATGGACATAAAGTTTCTACAGGCCGGCCCTATAAGTTGGGGTTGTAGGCGAATTTGAATTATAGGATCCTTATATACTTTTTGTGGAGAAAAATATCATTTTTTTTTTTAAACATGTTAGAAATTCATTAATATCAATAAGGATTACAACATATCATGTGCCTCTATAACTGGAGAAAAACTTATTTCACACATGTTAAACAAAATACACAACCAAATCAAATGAAGGAATCAAGTCGTGCGATGAATTGATCAGGCTGGTAGAAGTCATAGCCACACATGCAATGTCGATATCTAGCTGTCACGGTAGTTCCACAATTGACGATGCTTTCCACAGAAACCGATCGATGCCAACCTAGTTCTTTAAAAAATAAAAACATTTTTTGAGCAAATTATAAGTGTTGAACAAACTTCTTAAGAAAATCTAAGCAACGAAGGTTAGAAGATAAACTTAATAAATGTGGATGTACTTTTTTCCGAGATCTTTCCCTATATAATCTGTTTAGGCTCGTTATTAGAGGATTGACCAAGGCTTTCTCATTCTTCATTTGACCGAAGATCGAATTCTGGCAGCCCATAAGTTTCGAACTTGAACCACTCATGGGATACAGCACGCACAACACTTTGCCCGGCCACAGCGCCACACCCATTCAGTCGTTGATACGCTGGGTTTTCAGGCTCTTTATCTGCATGGCAACACCCCTCTCTCTCTCTCTCTCTCTCTCTCTCTCAGTGTGTGTGTTCGAGCGCGTACGCACGTTTTCAAAACTTTGATGATCGCTGTTACAGAACTTTGCTCCAAGAAATGTTCCGGTTCTGGGTTGCAAAATCTGGAATCCGAATCCCTTTCGCATTCAGCACCACAATGCTCAGGCAACTGTAGTCATCACTCTAGCAACTTTTGAAATGCTCAAACGACGTACAGTTCCTCTTTCTAATTACATCCCTAATAACAGTGCACAAACTAGTGACGGAGCCTTCAATCATACTAAACCCCTTGATCTATCGGCGTAGTGTAGTGGCAAACGAGTAGGATATTCCTTCGATCTAAAGTCGGCCCCTTTCTTATTAGTAAGTAGGTGGCCTTTAGTCTTTCTGTTCGAAGTGATGTGCTATTTGTTTGACATTCAAAAAAGAAACATTTTTTTCTAATTCATCACAAGAAAAAGTCCAAGTCTAGCGTATCTTCAATCACCCGGGAAGCCAAGAAATCTGCTCATAAGCTTGGCAACTGGGGTTGCATCAGCAGGTGGATAAGGGACAAGAGACTCCAGATTCATGCCCACAATAGTTTGGTAGAGATCTTGAGGCCGAGTGCACAGTAAATGCTTCCTCTGAGCTAGTTCCTCTGCCAACTCGGTTTGATGATTGTCCATCAAGTCCTCGTTCACCACAACAATCAAAGGTTTGCCCAAGCGCAACGTCTCAAATATGCTTCCAGACCCTTTTACCATAGCAAAATCCAATTAGCACATGATATTCATCTTCTGATTATACATCGAAGTAGTAAGAAAATAATTTTATATCTTCATGACAGATCGTACTTTACGTTTTTTTCCTATGTTTTCCTTCTCGAAGGTCGGAAATTATCTATTTCGGTGGAGTCAACGAAATACCAAACAAAGAAGTCATTGATATTAACGAGCTCAAATATACTAACTGCGATTAAGATGAGGGTTACACAAGATTTGCTGAATCTTAGGTTCCAACTTTAGCAGTGAGGTTGGTGAATAACTACCACACTCTCCCGTCGGCCACCCAAACTTAAAAGGTTTACATCACGCCAACTTGGAAATAAAACCACTCTCCCGTTGTCTTCCGCATAAATTTTAATCATTTCCCTTCTTTCTTAGCCTCTTTCAGCAAATCTGTATTCAGGCTTGTCTATTTACCAATTTAGACTTCGAACTCACCAAACAAAAGGCAGTCCTTTCACTAAACCATATAACTAGATGTTGTTTCAAAATCCATCAACTGTAGAAGAGAAAATTAAAGACTATAACTTCGAGTCGAACAACAATTCTAGACAGAGCTCAAAGATGAAATAACAGACAAGGATCCCTTCTCCCAACAACAAAGAAAGGGTAATACTGGTTGGAGACAAATTTCTTAGCTTCATAGTCATGCGATTTGGGAAATTACATCAAAAAGCTAGATGGTTCATTTCTTCCTACAATAAAAAAGGAGTTCTAGTGGTCGAGTACAAAATTACTTAGCTTCAGAGTCATGAGATTTGGGAAATCAAAGGAACGATTCAGATGATATGTCACTATAGAATGTTCTCGAGACTTCATTCATATGCTATTCATGCTTAGTATTCGAGACCACTGCACTTCGAAAAAGTTTGCTGTGTTTATCATCCATTATTAACACTTCTCGTAGAAGATACTTAAATAAAAACTAGAGAATGCTGTTAAAGTGGCCGGGAAAATGCCACAAGCTAAGATTAAGAAGCACCAACGGTACAAAATGCAGTTCTTACAGCGTCAAGATCCTTAAAAACAGGGTTTGCTCTATATTCTTCTGTATACATGCGTAACCATTCCCTCTAACAATAATTTAGCCAATATTCAGGAACAGGAAGTGAAAGGACGAGCATATGGGAAAAAGTTACCTGCATGACTAATCACTAGAGAAGCAGATCTCAAGTTGTCTGCAATGCTGGAAGAGTAAGTGAAGTATTCTACTTGCAGGGACTCGCAGTCTCCTGTAGACTACATTGAAAACACAAAGCTCAGAAGGAATTTGGTTTGATGATGATACTGAAAAAGGAGACGAGAGAAGTATCTTTATTAATATGTGAAACACACACTTGGAATTAAACAGAAGAAGCCCAGAGAGGGTGGGGGGGGGGGGGGGGGGGGGGGGGGGGGGGGAAGAGTAAACCAAAGCAAGTTTCGTAAGCAAATGACATTTCATGCAGAAGCAGTATCTTACAAGATTACGCTGTCTGGTCAAGCACCACAATGCAGGGGAATGAAAATAATCTTCTAAAGCATTTACAAATGTAAAGTGGAGAACTAACAATAAATGCATACCGAGTACAGAAACAAACATCCTGCTAGATTTCCCGTTTGAAACTTGTTTATCAAATCCAGATAAAACAAATGGCATCCTGATTTTCACATGAAAGGACTCTATCATACAACTAAAATTGCTTAGAGACAAGTTACTCGGTTCAATGTTAAATTCTGATGCTTTTCTCAAACCGGCACACCTGTTGTTAAGAACTAATATATAGAAGCACAGTAGTAAACTTGTTTTGTTTCAACAACTAGGCTTTTATCTGTCACAAGCATTTGTCAATCTATCATAAGCAATTTGATTTAGATAACTAACCAGGCAACCAATCAAACTCACTCGAAAGGGAAAAAGATAACAAAAGCTTGCGAATACCTTAATGGGAACATAGGACCCGCGACCAATTTGAATGAGTTGGTCGGTGTAACCTTTCCGAAACAACTCTTCCTTAACTTCACTTGTGTCGACTGCTTGAACAAGAGCATCAAAACAAGTTGACCCCACAGTCACAAAAACTGTCCTCCTTGGCTTCAAAATATCATTTCCTCCTCCCATGCTAATTAGTAATATCTATCTACCCTCTAGACAATTCTAAAGCATCAAGCTTTGCAAGTAAATCATAATGTTTTACACATAACAATACAACTAAGCAACATAGAAGTTGAAGACAAAAATAAATTCTTAAGAAACTTCAGACAAGCAGGAAAGCAAGAACATAGAAGTAGGCTGGTCCCCAAATTACCGAAATGAGCAATTCAAAACTATTGAAAGAAAACTAATAATCTCAGGGCACGTTTGGTTGGTCGAACTAATAAGGAGCGGACATAGAACCCACTATAGGATTAACCCTACAAAACCTATAATGAGGAAATCATCAATCCCACACACCCCACATATTGTGTCTCTCATGCTTGGTATTAGCATGAGAAAAATGTAAGATTCAAGGCTTGGTATTAGCATCGGATGTGAAACAGGATTTAGCCTCTGGATTTGCAGGTAGGCAGTAATGTCCGTCAGAAGTGGCCGGAAATGCATCCAAATGAAAAGATTTGCACTTTTTGAGGCCTATGGAGGAACTTATCAAGACCGAGGGAATTATTCGAAAACCAAAGAAACTCATAAAGCTTCTTTACTCACTTTTTCGTATCCGTCTTTTACTCTCTTTTCCTCCATTAATCACTTCACGAAATCATCATCCAAATATATAGCCAGTGCCTTGGGGGCGAAATATTATCCAAACATATAGCCAGTGTTTTGGGGGCGAAATATTAAGATGTAAGATAACTTTCAGCACACGAATTTAGCACACAGTTGCTTTACCAACCTATAGCTCAACTAACAGGTCTTGAACCAGTGCAGT
This sequence comes from Rhododendron mucronatum var. ripense, assembly GCA_019656295.1. NCBI lineage: Eukaryota > Viridiplantae > Streptophyta > Magnoliopsida > Ericales > Ericaceae > Rhododendron > Rhododendron mucronatum. The sequence goes on from BPLT01000181.1 coordinate 140,980, forward strand.
ATTCATCAGGCCCATAGATCATAGGAGAGCAGATATTATATTCACTACTTATGCAGCCGTGTTTTGGTTTGAAGGCTTAACAAGCTCGAAAATGTGTTCAAACTTGATTAGTTTATGAGACGAACCAATCTCAAAGGATTAAGGGTGATAAATGAGCCGAGTAGTAACTTATTAGAGCTCAGTTTGAAACTTGAACGAGCTTCAAAAAGTGAAGGCTTTATTCTCCTCTTTTCTTATTTGTTCATATTCATCATGTATGTAGAAGGAAAACTGGAAAGTTCACCCAAAAAATATAATCCAAGACCCAAACCTACAATTGTTAAAAGAAAGCAATCGAGGACACCTAAACCCACAATTGTTAAAAGAAACCAATCGAGGACACCTAATTGTGATGAAGCCCACCTGTAAACACAATTGTTGTCAAACTAGGAATGGAGTAGAGAGAAGTTTGCCGGGAACAATGAAATCTCTTTATACAAAATTGAAATTAGGGTTGAAGGATGGAAGATTAAGGCCCCGTTTCAGAAACATGAATAAGTACTTATTTTTTAAGAAGGTAATTTCAAACTCAAAAATTATGTGTTTACGCAAATAATTTTTGTATGAACATGGATCTTGTTTGATAGATCTCATCGAGATCTTTAATAAGGTGCAAAAAAATTGAAAATTTATTTTTTATTTACATTATTTTTGAGTTTGAAAATGTGAAATAAGTACTTATTTTTTAAGAACAATAATTCTAACACCACACCCAATTACACACCCAAATACACACCCATACTCACATTAAGGGTGGGCCCACACACACTGAATGTGTAGTATGTGCGGGCTCCACTCCTATTGTGAGTGTGGGTGTGTATTTGGGTGTGTAATTCGGTGTGGTAGTAGAATGATTGTTCTAAGAAGGTGTCGTGGAATGGAGCCTAAGACTGACCTCCTCGTCGTGGACGTCCTTTCGTCGGAGTGAAATTTTATTCTCTAACAAAATGGGTTGGATACTGTGCGGCCAAATCTATTTTCACAGAAACAATTTCATTCAATTCATCTCCGATTATGTATTGATCAGCATTTGATTAATATGATCTTCAACAAGGTTTATCTTCTTGACGAGCTCAACAACATGAACCCTTTCGATCATCGAGATAAATAGGAATGAGATCACAATTTGACGAATTCGCGTCGCAGTTCCTATAGAGCATTCTTCCGACGCCGTCTGTCAAAATGGGTTTGATACAGTGTGGCCGAATTTATTTTCGCAAAAACAAATTCACTTCTATCGCATTCGACAATGTATCAAACGGTACTCAATTCAAATGATCTTTATCAAAGTTTTTCTTCTTGACAATATCTGCAAGATAAACGATTTTGATCACAGAGATACCCCGGAATCAGCTCACAACTTGACAAATACACGTTTTCAGGGTACTTCGCAGGTTGAAATTGAGAAGTCGCCTTCGCAGGTTAAAATTGAGAAGTCATACGGGCGACGTCGTTTTTGAGAAACCTCTCGTTACAGAAAGCAATCTCTGAATGAGACCTGATTGTTTCCATTTTGACCAAGCTCGCATCTGTCAGATGCGAGTCTCTTATGAGTGCGAACACCAGTCCGCCGTTCCCCATTTCCCCGAGATTTATCTTCTCTCTCGAGATCGTCAAATTGTATTTTACTAAGTCTTCATTTACAAACGGGCGTCAATCCTCTGCATGCTGATCTCCTATATGCAAAAGATTAAGTTTTATTCCAATTGTATACGATTCAAATGAGGCTATCGATTTCATCATCTCAAATTATCAAGTCCATCTTCTTTCTCGGTACTTGTACTTTTTTTTTTTTTTTGCAGTTCTTGTTAATTGGAAGGGAGATTTGAAGTGAAGATTGGAGTTGAGCTTCGTTGTTGATCGACGGATTTAAATCATTTATCTCTGTAACTTCTATATATAAGGAAAAAGAGCCAATATCTCATCACAAAGCTCGATCAGTTGCAATGAGCAAGTCAATTAGTGCTTTGATCCCTCACAGCTTCTCCCAAGTACCAAGGGATTGAAATGACGAGGAACCAAAACCTCAGTTAATATCTAGATATGGCTGATTTCGCATTCAGTTTTCCTTTACTAATTGTGCCTTTGAGGGATTTGCCCAAGTGGTAATGATACAACAACCAACCAATGAACTTGCTTCTTAAGAGGTCGATCGCAATGTTGAATTCTAAGAAGGGCAAAAATTCCAAATCTTGGAGGTGTCGTTAAAAGTTTGTCCAGTTGTCAATTTCATGTCTTGGGATTAATTGAGGTGTGGGTTTTTTTTTTTCCATTGATTCGTCTGTTTTCCGCAGGTGTGAGATTCTTCTGGAATTATCTTCAAAAAAAAAAAAAAGGATTCTTCTGGAATTGAAATTGTTTCGATGACCCTTGAGCAAGTGTAGTAGGTGCATTTGCAAGTCATTAAGAAGTTAGAAATATTGACCTTTGGTTAGCGCGCAGCCTTGTTTGTTAGTACTAGTCAACAAGCAATACGAAGCAGCAGGCAGTTCAAAGTTTCGATTCATATGGTATATTGGTATCCATCCATATTCAGAGTGCACTCGATTCGACCCGGACCAGACTCAGTTAACACATATAATTTTTTTCCTCTCGGCGAAAGTCAGTATTGTTAGTTGTAGTTTGTGAAATTTGAACCTATGTCAAATACGTGAAAGCATATTGTACCCACCACTTGGTTACCACTCTACTTTCATCGACACATACGATTACCGTCCATTGTTGTGTGTGTATGTGTTTGGATTCAAAATCCTTCATTGTGTTTGACTACTTAACAAAATTCGTAATAGTAATACGTGTATCCTATGGGGGGAAATATCAAGGAATAGTAGTCCCGTTTGGTCTTACTTCTTTTCAGCTTAAAAGAGTTTTAATTTGTTTTGTGAAATTTTATTGTTTTGAGTTTGGAAACATTTTTAAAAGCTAAGAGCTTTAAAAAGTCTACCATAACATTATTTTTAAAGAACAACTTCAACATTTTTTTTTCCCAATGATAAAAAGAGTAGAGATAGATGTCTCACAAGCACAAGTCTCTAGTTCGACTCTCACCAAAGGCATCCAAAGTGGAGCCCGTAGTGAGGACGGTGGAGACTCAGTCCCACACACTTATTTTACAAATTAAAATGAAATAGAATTTTGAGTATTTTTTGTATAACTACTATATTAACATTTCTTAATTAATCGTTTAATCCAAGTTAAATTCAAATATATATACATTAAATTTTGAAATTTACTGAACTACTTGCATAGGGAAGTAATCGGTACCTGTGTACTTTTTTTGCTCGAACAGATAATAAAATACATCCACACACATTGTTGCGTTGACCCAAAATAATCTACCTCTAAAATGTATTATAGTACTAGTATACAAAAAAAGATTTTGCAAAAGAAAAACTATTCAGACATGAAACCTTAAAACATGAAATCTTTAACATATGTACCAAAAAAAAAAATCAACTACCTTTTCCACACTCGGTTTTTTTTTATTATGAATTTGACCTGATTTCGGTTCAACAATCAATTGTTAAATAGAAAGTGGGAAAATCATACGACCATATCGAACTCACCAAATGCCCCCAACTGTTTTCAGTAGCTGAAACCGCTAAGCTAGCTGATGAGATACTATTAAAATATAGGTTAAAAATCTAAATTTTGGACCACAGATTTATAGTTAAATGAATGATGACTACAACTAGCTAGATTGGCTTACCAACGCCAAAAGACTACAAAAATTAATGTCATATTTGGTGGTTGCGTACTAACCCAACTCCCCAAAGTATGCTAAGAGAAATCAGTCCATACAGAGGTTCGTTCTACTCCCTCTGTCTCAAATTGTTGGATCCTTATAAAAAGATGTACAGTACAATTTTTAGATTAAAAAATCAAATATGCCCGGGCATAATTTTGTAAATTTCTTTGCACCATATTAAAGAGGTCATGGAATACCTTAAGTTGGTGTAAAGAAACGTTAAAAATGATCTTGGGAAGTTATATTTTTCGATTCGAAAATTGCACAATTTTTTCGTAGGGGCGGGTAATTTGGGTAGCTTTTATTAGAACCCCCGCAAGTACTAGCCAATAGGGTTGTAAACGAACCGAGCAGCTCGCGAGCTGGCTTGGCTTGGCTCGTTTACTAAGCTTGAGCTCGAGCTTTCGGCTTGTTTATTAAACGAGCCGAGTGGAGCTCGGCTCTTTCAACAAAAGCTCAACTTATTAAGGGAGGCTCGATTCGATTAAGAGGCTAGTTTAGTAAATGACTAAGTTCGGCTCGTTAAAGCTTAAGCCGAGCTCGAGCTCGCCAAAGCTTGGTTCGGCTCTGCTCATTTACACCCCTACTGGCTAGCGGGATTGAGGATCAATTAAAGTGTGCTTAAATTGACCCAGACACCTGAATTATCACGAAAAAATATGGCAAGAGAAATTTCAATTACTACATGCTCCAAAGACTAGTATGCACTAATCATACAATTAACAGCATTATCAGAAGGCTAAAAAAATGGGAAATAATGCCATGAATGAGAATTTGACCGCCAAGGTTTTATACACTTGGCCCAAAAATTAAGGAAAGCAACTTAATAGAAGAACGTTCAATGCTTGAAAGTATCACCGAAGGGAAAGACAAAAAATGCATGAAAATATATCATTTTGTCATCTATTCTAATATATTTATTCCAATACATATATATATATATATAGAGAGAGAGAGAGAGAGAGAGAGAGAGAGAGAGGAATTTTGAAAATCCAAGTTGGTGTCTCCTTTTCGTGAAGTTGTGTCACAAAAGTATTTTTCATATACCTCCTTCCGAAAATAAGTTAGTATTAGTAATACTGTATTACAGTTATCTTTGATGTACGATCAAATAACTATTCGGGTAAAGAGGTAAAATTACTTTGTCCAACTCAACCGCCCCTCACCCCCCACGTCTCCCTCATACTATTTGGACTAAATTAACGAGTTTGATACTCTCTCTCTGTAAATTTCACGATCGAGAGGCTATCTTCCCATTGATAGTGACAAGTACATCAATCAACTTGCTTGTGTGGATGGCGCGGAACAATTGGACCTTCAAGCAGAAATGGAATTTGGAAACAAAAATTATCCAAGGTGCATTGGAGGACTTTGATAATTTTTTGCAGACCACTAAGAAGAATCAAGTTTCTACTTGTGCCGAGAATTGTGGAGTTGATGAGCCATGGCGACCGCCGGTACATGGAATGATTAAGATAAATGTTGATGGTGCTTTTGATCCTGATTCTCGTAACGGGGGTGTGGGGGTGGTCTTTAGGAATGTTTTAGGAGATGTTCTGGGCTCTATGGCTGTTCCTATGTTAGGAAGAGCATCAGCAGAAATGGTGGAAGCAGAAGGCTTTCGCATTGCATTGGCCAGTCCCATTTGTTCGCTTGGAAGCTCATACTCTGTTGAAGGGGATGCTCAAACTGTGATCAACATGTTACAGGGGAAGAGACAGATTACAGCATGCTTGGAGGTCATAATTAGAGATACTTTGTCTTTTGGTAGTCGCTTTAATTCTTGCTCCTTTAATTTTGTTCCTCGTAATTGTAATAGGGTGGCTAATGTTTTAGCCAAATATGCCCTATCTTTAGAGGCCCCTATAACTTGGCTTCAGGATTTTCCAAGCTGGGTTCATAGGGAAGCCTCCCTCGATGTTTCTTTGATTCAGCAATAAGAATAACCACCAGTTATCGATTGAAAAAAAAAAAAAAAAAAACTTGCTTCTAGTTGGTGAGTTTTGTCAATTTTTACTCCTATTAGTTTCGTGGGGTGCTCAATGCTTATGGTACTTGCATGTTGTTCAACCGTCTTTTAAGAATATTCCTCAAATTGGTGTCTCCTTTTTGTGAAGTCATGTCACAAAAGTATTTTTCATATACGTCCTTTCGAAAATAAGTTAATATTACAGTTATCTTTGATATACGATCACATAACAACTATTCGGGTAAAGAGGTAAAATTACTTTGCCCAACTCAACCACCCCTCAACCCCCACGACTCCCTCATCCTATTTGGACTAAATTAACGAGTTTGATGGTGACGAGTACATCAATCAACTTGCTTCTAGTTGGTGAGTTTTGTCAATTTTTACTCCTATTAGTTTCGTGGTGTGCTCGATGCTCATGATACTTTCGTATTGTTCAACCGTCGTTTAAGAATATTCCTCAATTTTCAATTCTAACAATATCTCTCAAAAGTCTCAAATTGATTCTATCATGGTGTTCGTATTTTCAGGAATCTGCGATGAATGATAATTAATTGGTCGAACAAAAATTTGCATCGACCTCTAGTTTATTTACTAAATGTGTGCCCTGTTTGGGTTATATCGGAATTTGGATCTTCATCAAGTGATCGCAATAATTTTTTTGGGACCTTTTGATGATTTTAGTTTTGGGTCGCTTTGGGAAAGTAAAATTTGCAAATTATAATAAACACCTGACGAGTGGTGGATAACTACGGCATACTTGTCACATAAAATGCGCAATTTTTTATTCGTAAAGAGTGTGTCCAAAAATTGACAAGTGTATATATAAATAAAAAAAAAGAGAAATTATTCTAACCTCTGCTCAAAAGGTGTATTGATATCCGGAAAAGACGTATTGATATTTGTGAAAATACATCAATATCTATGAGATGTGAATTGATATTCGAATTTATTAGAATTATCGACATATTATCCTCTATTTAGTGGGTGAAGGTTAGCAAGACCGAAAAAGAGAGCTGAAAATATGTGAATGGGTATTGAAATTTTAATTCCTTTGGCATATTCTTGCGTTAAGATAAGCGCAACTCCAATGTATTGCGGCTATTGCCAAATGTCAGATGCAAAAGGCAGTCGTATCACCTCATTGTAAAGCTCCCCAATGCAATATTCTACAAGGATGACCAAATATCTTCTTTTTTTTTTTTTTTTCCTTATTATTACAAGCGATGGGAGAGAACAAATATCTGAATTTCCAATTCCAGTGGCTTTGTTCGGTTAAGGGTTTAGTTTTAGTTTTAGTTTTGTTTTCAATTATTACTCTATTTCTCTCTCCAATCATTACCCTATTTCTCCAATTATTACTTTCTCATCTCTCCCTATCTCTCTTTAATCATTACCTCTATCTTCAATCATTACTCTATTTCTCTCTCCATCAATTATCAAAACTAAACTAAACTAAACTAAACTCTCAACTAAACACTACCAGTGTCATTAAGAGAACAATTAAGTAAGTAAACAAAAAAAATTAAGTAAACAAAGAACCCCGGCCGTACAGAAAAATAAAGTAATCGATCGTTGCTTTTAGCAAGAATTAATCTCCTGACTTTCTTTTGAAAAATGTATAACGTTGATCAATTCAGCGAAACTCAATGAATTGAAATGACCGAGAAATGGACGTATCCATCTATCATTTATGTGGCAACCTTTTGAGACTTCCACTTTTTTCTCACTTCCATCATAAGATTGAATTTGACTTTTGAGAAGAAAAAATTTACGGAAACCTATTCTTTGCCCCGGGTCAAGGTCAGTAGGTGGGCATTCGGAATTTAAGTCTACCACATGTAGTTTTTGCTAGAGATGTCAAAATAAAACCTACCAAGGTTTTTTTTTTAAAGAGAAAAAAAACCCGAGATGGCTAGGATATGGCTTGCGTGGATCTCGACTAATTTCGACCTTCAAGATAACGATCATGCATAATCCCCAGTGGCCCCAAGGTTTGAAATATTTTGCCTCCGTAAAAATGAAACCTGTGAATCTGTGATTTCATAGAGGAGCACTTAGGCCCCGTTCCAGAAACCTTCTTAAAAAATAAGCAGTTTATTTCACATTTTCAAACTCAAAAATAATGTAAATGAAAAATGATTTTTTAATTTTTTTTGCACCGTATAAAAGATCTTGATGGGATATATCAAACAAGATTCATATTGATAGGAAAATTATTTGCGTAAACACATTATTTTTGAGCTTGAAATTGCCTTTTTAAAAAATAAGAACTTAAATCGAGTTGCGGAACGGAGCTTTATTGTTTTCTTATAACTACTTATCAACCTTCTTGGGTTAACCTATCGTGGTGGAGCACTAATCAAGTTGTTAGTATGGTAAAATAGCAATAACACTTTGGAGCACGCAGGTCCAACCTAAAGTGTTTGGCCAAGCTGATATATATAAGAGAAAGTAACAAGCCTTTGTTCTTTATGACGTACGTGCATCTTTTGAATTTCATATAGGCCAAATATTTGGGGCACTGGAGGTATTATTCGGTTGTTAATTTCAGAATTCTAAACTTAGTTGAGGACGTACGTGTATTTTTTAATTTCACAGAGGCCAAACATTGGGTCACTAGAGTTATTACCCAATGGTTAATTTTTAAGAATTCCAAAATTAATTGAGGTGCACACAAATTCATTCCAATATTTGGTTATAAAAAAAAAAAATTTACCAGTAGGCCCCATAAGGTACCAGACTTTACATCCATAACCCTTATCATTACACATCATCATCCCTCCTTTTAACACGCGTGATATATTAACAGATAAAGTTTTTCTCCAACAAAATATAAAATAAAAACAGAGAGAATTACAAGAAAAGATACCAATTTCCCCTTTTTTTTAATCAGAAAGAAAAAGAGAGTACTCCATAACTAGTGAGTAGTGATAAAGCACTGCTCCAGTCCAACACCCCCTGAGACCAGTGCATGGTCCCTTAGTAATCACGTCCACACACGTGTCCTTGCCGTCTTCTAGGCCAAGCCAAGGCGGCTACGCGTCTAGTACTAGCTTATTGGTGTCGGATTCTCTGCACTCATTGGCTTTTCTCTTTTCTTCTGTATTTGATCATTTTTCTCGTATTAACTTATTTTTTTAATACTTATTTTTTAAAAGGGAGAGAATTTTATTAATCTTAAAGGCGAAGAAACGCCTAACTTAGAATGTCGAGACTCATTTTTTGAGATCAATTTCATCGTTCGTTAGGGAAGGATACAATTAAAATAAATAATGTCTACTAGCTTCTAACTTTTACATGGTATATCCATGTTCTAATCTTCCTAAATTATTGTACTTTGTTGGAGACTTTGAAGAAATTTATTAACTTATTTGATTCACTAATTTAATTTGAACAAAAAAAGAACCTATCCACATTGCCCAGGAAAGGTCAAAGGTAGAAAAATACAATCCTATCCACGTTTCACTTTTTTTTTTTTAACTATTCAGTGTCTAATCTAGTTTATGAGCACCTCAATTAGTCTTGAGAGATCAGTCCTGAAATGTTGTTTTAAAGTAAAAAAAAGGGTCTGTATGAACTGACTTCGAAGAAGTTAATAGCACTCGAATAAGGCAGCAAACTCCAGGGACGTCGTCCTGAATTATGTAACTCGTAGCTATAACATACAACTATATTAAATAATTTTCATAAATAAAATAAACCATGATCAAATTTCAAGATAAGATAGTAATGGTTTACTTTGATCGATTCACCAACCCTCTAGAGAATGGTGCTACTACCTCCAGGGGTAAATTCAAAGCATAAGAAATACAAGTATAAAAAGCAATCAACAAAAATTAATCCCCACTTGAAGGATTATCAACCTTGTACTTGACGAAGCAAACCTTAAGTTTACATTAAATTTAGAATGACTTCTACTTTCCTATCACCAAAACCTTTTATGTCAATTAAAATTAGTTGAAAGAGTGTCTTTGTTTGTCTTCCGACATTTTTTCCTCCACATTTTTCTGAAAGTGTACGTATAAATGAAAATGTCATATATAACAACATTTATTTTTTATGATCCATTTTTTCAAGTGCCATTTTTAAACACACAGTTAGCGCCGGGCACGCGCTCAATACTAATCACACCATATTGTTTTTTGTTTTTTTAAATTTCAATGTAAATTTGCATGTTTAATTTTGTTAGAACATATTAATATGGTCAATTCCCTTAATCATCGTCGATAACCTTTTATCATAGTTTTGTCATATTTGTTCTTGCTCATAAACTTGAAAAAATTCTAAGTTCTTCAATTTCCTGCATTGCCCATTTCTGGTTAAAGTGCTAGCTGTTGCAAGATATTAGTGAAAAAACATAGAGGGCAGGTTTGAGCTCCCATACCAAACATACTCTTAACAACATACATAAACGTGGTCGGATTGTGTGACGAAACAATATTTGCTAACGGGATGATGGGTATTGTACGAAGCACTTGCTTCAGCTTCAAGTGTGGTCCTCCGCTAATGGACGATAGGTTATGATATCTTAGGATTCGTCAAGGTCTACATAAGTTATCTCGAACACATGTTTATGGACAAAAAAGACATAAGAGGGAGCCAGGGAGGGCTGTACTCTCAGCAGTATTTATTTCCAACTGAACCCAGGCAGGCGCACGACGCGCCGCTGGTGCCCCGGAGAGAAAAGGCGCTTTCGCCGGTAATTAAAATTAAAATACTTACATAAATTAACCACAATATTACTGATTTTTTATTAGGTTAAAAAAATCATACTTTCATAAAGTAACACCTCGGATTCTTAGCTATTTCTTGCGAGTTCACACATTTTGACACCTATTCAAATCCATCAATTAAAAACAAATAAAATAACCCGGGTTGGCCTGGTGATCTTGGTCTGAGACTTAGGACGAGTTTGCTCATTCGAAAGATTTCAGGTTCGATTCTCATTATCAGTAACTATTGGGGCCACCTCACTCCCACGCATAAGTGTGTGAAACAGGTTGTGCCTGTAGGAAATAATTCGAAGTGTGCGCGAAAGCTGGTTCAGAATACTCGGTATAAAAAAAAACGATTAAAAGGGAAAAAAAGAAGCTAGAAAGACCGTCCTAAATGCAGCGATCATTCGACGCACAGTCGCACACGATATCTCTTGAATTTCCTAATTAATTTAATTAACCAAAATACAGTGTATTTTCTTTCTTAATTAGTTACCATTAAGGAAAACATTTTCTTAATTAATTCCTCGTCCTCCTTCAACCCCCTTTTTCTCTCTCTTTTCGTTTGGGGTTCTTTCTTTTTTCCATTATTTCCACAGGAAGAAGCTGAAAAAGGTCTCTTCGTTATGGCCGCCTGAACTCCTCTCTCTCTCTCTCTCTCTACACGTACATCTCTCCCTTCCTCTCGATTATCTGAGGGTGAGTCTGATTTCCTTGAACCAGCAGTCGAGCAAATAATTACCGAAGGAAAGAAACAGTCGAGCAAATCTGTTTTCTTGGATCGCTTTTTGGCTTCGTCGTCAGCTCAGATTGAAATTTTCCAAATTCTGCTTTTGGCTAGTGATTTTACCTGAATTGAGAACACCTGGGTTTGTGTCTTTACTTTCCGTGGTTTTCTTGTAATTATCATGCTTAGATAAGACTTTTATATTGATCGATTATTACAGTCTTCTGCAGCTTCTTCGAATTTGGAGGATTTGAAGGTTAAAGTTGGAGTTTTGAAGTCTTTTCGCCTTCAGCTGACGATTTTGATTGACACAGAGTAAGTACCTGGTTTGAAGTACTCCGAAGGTTTCATCTTTTGAGCGGATTTTGAGCTCAGTTTTTCTGTATCCATAAATTTTATTTGCTCAGTTTTTTGACTAGTGATGTTAGAGTGGAATTCAAGTACTAAATTTCTTCTTTCGGTACTTCGGAATAACAAAGGTGTAGAGAAAGGAAAAAGAAAACTATATTTTTTTCAAGTATCCTTTTATATTATTTCCACTTTTTTACATGTATTCAGAGGGAAGAAATGTGGAATTTAGTAGAAAAAGTATATAGAGAGAAAGGATTTCGTAATTATGCTTTTGATTTACTTTTGGAATTAGGAGGTGTGAACCGAAGGGCTGATAGGACTGGATTCATGGACTAGGGTTATCGTGATGATTGCATTTTGGTTGGTTATCGGTAATATAATACGATTGAGTGATCGTGGTCATGATCATGATCGTAATCGGTAAGTGGAGATGACGAGTCTCTACTTCCAACCACTTTGTGTGCGCTTATGTGCCATGCCCTTACAGGCTTATAGTACCGTTGAGATTGTATGACAGAGAAATTATTAGGCGCGAATTGCTGATAAACCTCTTTTAGTTAATCTCAAAATTGCGTATGGAAAATTATTGGAAAAAGCTTTATAAGAAAAAGGATGCGAGGTTAGTGTAATTTGATAGATACAATCAACTCAAGAAGAGTGAATGTTTCGACGATTTTATTGTTTAGTGGCAGTCTGCACACGAAGTGGATGATTTCACTGTTCATCTTAGCTGCCACTCACCCTAAGAAGTGTAACCATGAAAGCTCAATTGTTTTTCTTCATGTCTTGATTGTTTATTAACGGATACAAGCTACTTGCAGTATTGTTGCGAATGGTCTGTTCTTTTTATACTTTTTATTCATGCTTGTTCTTGCAGGCAAAACTCTAAATATGGAGAAGAATGAAGATTCTGGTAGCCCTAGTTGGGGTGCTTCATTCTTCATGCAAACAACGGAAGATGTTGCAAGAGCTGTTGCTGCTGCTGCTGCTGCTGCCACTGCGGCTCGTTCATCACGACCATCTGTGGTATTCTCGTCGAAAGACGATAACGGTAACAGTCCACTGCAGAAACTTCAGCACCATGTTTCTAGAGTGCTGAAAGGCTTCTCACAAACTCCTGAAGTGCAAAATGGAACTTACAACCCTGAAGTACTAACTAGCCAAAAGCGTCAATGGGCAAGCTTTCAGTTGCAGTCCCTGGTATGCTTATTTGTCTCATGTAAGAGTAAGACCCTTTGGGTCCAATTTGCTCATCTCTTCAGCAGTCAGATGCCATTTTTGCTCTCAAATTTGTTCCTATCTTGCTTACATCCCATATTTTCGTCACTTACTGCTCATTTGAATTTGCAAAGCTGACACAGTCCCCCTCCTCCAACACAAAAACACAACTAGACTGAATTAAGTCCTGCAGTTTGAGTTTAAAGCTGCCGCCTTCGTTTCCTGTTTGTGTTGAGATATATGTGGATGTGGTGCATTCCGATATCCAGAAATGATGTATGACCATGCCCTTTATACACACTTTCCCGGAAAGGATGATTGGTGTGTCCATTTTTGTTTGTGCATTATGGTAAAATTATGTTATTTAATTTTCTGCAGGATCATAGGCCTTTGAAAGAGCAATCAAGGCTTTTTGAGAGCTTTGTGGTTGTTGGACTTCACCCTAATTGTGATATTCAGGCACTTCAAAAGCAGTACTTCGGTCGAAAGTCTGAAGGTTCGGGTAAATTTCGATGTGGTCAGCATCAGTCACGTGTAGAATCTATCGTTGAACCACAGGTGCTGATTCTTTTGTGGAAAACTTGGAACGTAGGTTAAGACAATTGAACTGTTTTGATAAGTGATGCCTCCTGGTTTCTATTCGCAGGTCTTATTTGTTTATCCTCCTGAAAAACCGCTTCCACTTAAGTATAAGGATCTTCTTTCATTCTGCTTTCCTGGTGGCCTGGAGGTTGGTTCGTTACGAGATTGGTGATTTTGATCTTTATTCCTTTATGAATTTTAATGTCTTCCGCGTGTATCTACGTTGTCCCAATTAAGGCATTGTGACTCTCTGATGCACTGCTTGCTATCTTAATGTGTGTTGTAATAAGCATACCCCAAGCGTAGGGCTAGGTTGGTTGAAAGCATAATACCTGAAAGTCTGGGGTCGAATCCATCCATAACTCGATTGGAAATTTGCTTTAGAAGAGATTGTAGCGTTAGGACCGCTAACCAAAGTTCGGCGTTGAGACGGCCAACTGAGAGATTTAAGTAAATGGCTACTTAACCTATCTACGGCTTTTTAACTGTAGATTAAACTAAAGGTTTGGTTTAGGGATAACTAACATCCATAACAAAAAGGCAAACTTGTTCTTCTCTTTTGGGCAAGGATGAATAAACATAGTTAGGGTTTGGAGACATTTTGACAAACACTTGGAAGGACATAGCTCCAAGCATCATATGTGGCAAGTGGTCAAACCCTTGCCTACATATGATCAAAGAGGTTAACACCTCCAAGCTTTGCTACATAAAAATACCCCCGACATATGTTTATTCTTAGAAAATGAAGATTAATGAGAGAAGAACAAGAAATGCCCTTGGTTACGGGATGTTAATCATCCCATAACCTAGCCTTACTACACTACTCACAGTCTCACACATAATGAAGGGAGACATGAAATGAGTTAGGGTAAGGAAAGGGAGATATGAAAACATTCTGAAAACGGAAATAAAAGCTAGATTAAGAAGGATCCCAAGAGTACTTACAACTTTAATGAAAGCCAACTACCTCAAAACCCAATAATCAATGCTCCATTAAAGAGAGATTGAGAGTTGAAGAAGAGAGGGAGGTAGAGAGAGAAAGAGCTAGTTCAGAAATGATAAAAGATTACCCTAAAAATGTGCAAAGGAGGTTTATATACTACCCCTTTTTAGTTACAAAAGAAAAAGAAAATAAAAAATCTGAAAAATCTGGGGATCCTCTACCGGTAGGGACTGACCTCCTACCAGTAGGACGACTTCGAAGCAAAAAGGTTCACTGCTTTACCGGTAGGGATTGACCTCCTACCGGTAGGTCTTGAATGGTGCAGAATGGAGGCCTTACTGATCTGGATTTGTACCGGTAGGGCCAACTTCCTACCGATAGAGAGCATGAACTGGGCAGCCCTTCACAGCAGCTTCAAGCCAGGTTTGTTCAATCTCTCCGGGGCTTCGATGATGCTTTCTCAGGTTCAGCCATCGCTTTGTTAAGACTCCTCGGGTCTCCGGTCGATGTTGGACCGTGGCGATAATTACGCCTTATTCTCAAAGAAAACCTATAAACACCAAAAACGCACCTTTCGTGCAATATCATTCAAAATCATAAAATTATGCACGAGAGCGTGGCCAAAATGAGCGAGATAAGCCCAATTATTTACACTGTTGTGGGCTTATCATGCACCTTTTTTGATGGAGCTAGAAGAAGAGTCAAATGGTTGAACAATGTACTAAGAATACACAATGAACAAATTTAATGTCTCAGTCTCATAGCTGTCTGCTATATTATGGCACTGTTGCATATGATAACGCTCCAGTAGACTCTGCAAGTAGGGTATGTCTTTTGCAGTTCTGAACTAGATTGTTGGTTGGTGTGTCCTAATTTTTTTTTCCTGTAGAGATGGAGTTAACGTATTCCATCTTATATTGTCTTTTTGTTCAGTAATTTTCCATCATTCCATGTGGTGATACTATTGAGGCTTTTTAAATCTAGCTACTTGTGATTTCAGGTTCATACTATTGAAAAAACACCTTCAATGAGTGAGTTGAATGAGATTCTTCTTGGGCAGGTACTCTAAAGCTTCCCAATCATACTAGAAGATAATGCTGTTGTGTTACCATCCCCATCCTCATCCTCATCCCAAACCTTTTCATCAAGTACTAAACAGAAAAGTTACTGTTTAATTCAGCTTAGCAGCCTAAGTTTCACCTGTTTATATTATGCTTTGGCATGGTATTTATTTCTCCACTGTACTATTTCCTCTATTTCAAGATGAAGTCAGTCTATTGTTGAATTTCTGGTATTTCAAGATGAATTAAGGCTATTATTGAACTTTCCGTATTATCCTCTAGTGTCGTCACATACGAATACCAAAGTTTTGGAAATCTGAAAGGCCTAGGCTTTGCAACTAGTACTTGACTGAATCAGATTACATTTTAGTTCATGCACATCTGTTGCTGGTGACGCGATGATCTTAGTTAACATGGTGCTTGTTTTACAGGAACACCTCAAACAAAGCGACTTGTCGTTCGTGTTCCGGTTACAGGTAACTTGTCACATGCCAAATCTACAGCCATGGTAGTATACTGCCATGAGTAGGTATAAATTGCATCGATAGTGTGATTAGCAATCTTCAAAATTCCTCCATAAATGTTTTAAATACATGTTGAAATACTATCTATTTGTGCTAATTTATGATAATTCCTATTTTTACATGGTGAAATTGCTGGAGCCCTGATATGTTTATTGTTCAAGTTTTCTTTAAGTTTCTGTGTTTGTATTGTGGCTTATACTTGAAAATTGTGGAAGTGGAACCACTGAAATGCTGTCAAAGATTACCTGGTTCCTTTTCAATCTGCACAACAAGTATCTAGATGGTCTATCATTAGAAAACAACCATGCCCTAGGGGACCTTTGCAGTCGTTAATTGTTGTTGTTGTGGAAAATTTTAGTTTTATAGTTTGGTTATTTTGTGTTTGGTCTTTATAGCGAAAAGTATTTTATTCATTGCAAATATGCGCATTTTATTTTTATTTCCTTTCAGATATTCCAACCGTTGTTTTTATTCATGTCATTATGACTAATTTTTTATGTTTGAGTTTTCTAAAATACACACTTGTATACTATCTTCTTATCTAGGTTGCTGATGATTCAACATTGTACGGTTCCTGTGTGTTAGTTGAGGAAATGGTTCAAAAACCCTCTGGATTGATTTCGATGATTTCCGGAGGACAACCTTTACGCTCAGGTTTGAGCCGCCATATACTAACCACACGGCGGTGTTATTGCATTCTTTCAAGGCTTCCATTTTTTGAACTGCATTTCGGCATATTGAAAAGGTAGTCTTCCAACAGTTACACCTTTAGCCTAGCTTCGGCCTAATTCATAATATGGAGTGCGTATCATTGATATGTGTCTGTAGTTTTATTATATTTTATGTCTATCAAAGTGGTATATTTCCTTTTCATAGTTGTTTGATTAAGATTTATTTTCTGCCTGGTTAACATATCGTGGTGTTTGGGTGAACTCGTATTGGAATTTTGCATGGGTTGTTGTACAAGTTCTATTAACAGTTTTATTAGGCATTATGCATTTTGGTTTAGAAGCTTAATTTGACTTCTCTTCTTGTTATTGCTCCTCCTCTCCCTCTCCCTGTAGCATTTTCACTGAAGAAAGATTGGAACGGTTAATGAAAGGTATCAGTGATTTAGATTTGGAATCAGCTGAGGGGCATGGGGGAGAAGAAAAGTCTGAAGAAAATTCTGATGGTACTTTACGGGAACATGGAGCAGACAACATGCTGAATGGAACAGTAAATACTTGCCGGTTGAGCCCAGGCGTGTCTATCCCTCAAGAAGTTATGGATGAGGGGTGTCACATTGAGCATAACTCTCTCAATCATAACATGCACTTGCTGAAGGAAGAATTGAATGGCAGCTCTATTGATCCGGTTGATCCTGCAATGGAGAAACTCCCAGTTGAAAGGGAATATGGAGATTCGAGTGAGATTTCTGAAGCTTGTGACAGTTGCGTGAATGATTTTGTAACGGACAAGCAGTTGGTGGAAAGACATTTGCCGAATGCCGTTCTTCCATTGCTGCGGCATCAACAGTGTGAAAGCTCTGAATCTTCATCAAGGTACATCCTAGTAATTCTTTCATCTCATTGAACCGGTTTTCTCTTGATATGACCTAATATTTCCTCAAGGCTTGCTGCAGTGAGAAATAATTACTTCTTATGCGACTCTTTTCAAGTTAAACCAAAACGACTTCCTTTCTGGGGAAAAGCCAGGAATTTCCTGTGATTTTGACATTTTGTGATATGTGCAATGGATCAAAATTCTTCTTCATCTGTTCCTCTTCTTCTTCTCATAAAAGAAAAAGAGAATGAAAAACAAATGAAATCTTCTGGAATGCGCCGGAGATCCATTTGTCAATGTATTTTGTAGAAGGCCTAAAACAAACTGACTTTAATAGATGTCCATCAAAATAGGCCTGGTTCCATTCTTGGTGTACCTTTGCTTAAGTACTGAAAATGCGTTACCCTTATTTGCATGGATAATATTACCTAGTTCTTTTTCCTTGTATCCTAATATGCTTTTCATTTTAGTCTTCCTCTAGTATTACCAGCAACCTGTTCGCAACCGAGATGCTTTGAGTCCTTGATTGTTTGGTTTTTATTGCGCATATATCGCAGCCAAATGAAATTATTTTATGTCGTATACAAACTTTTAGAGCTAACTTGAATATGATTTTCACGAAAATGACCTGTGTGAGATGAGCTAATTTTGGTATGCCTTAAAAATTGTGTAATGCAGTTTTCAGGGTTCTCCTGAAGACAGAATTTTTAGAAGTGACCTCGATGAAGCAGAGATAGAAGAGGCATCCTTTTCAGGTCAGGAATATTTCAGCGACCACAGTGATATTCTTGAATGGGCTAAGGTTTGCATCTCTTAATCTCATTGGTAAACTATTCTTGTGAGTGTAAAGTCTTTTTTGGCGCTTCAGGTTTGTTTTTTTTCTTTTTCAACATGTGCAGGCAAACAAGAACGGATCTTTGCAAATTTTATGTGAGTATTACGACTTACATTGCCCTGCAAGGGGTTCAACTATTACCTTCCACCCTTTGGAGCACTTGCATCCTTTGGAATACCATAGACCCGATGAAGCAGTACTACGTATAGCTGGGTCAACAATTGATTTGAAATCATGCAGCAGTAGCTTGGAATTTGCAGAGGTACACCTATTGGAGTGATGTTTGCTGAGCTAACCATTTTCAACATAATGCCAATAGCTTCTGTTATTAATCTACTCTACCATGCTTGGTTTCCATAGGCACACAGTGTGCTCACAGCAGAGGAGGAGGCTACTGCTTTATCTGTATGGACGGTTGCATGCCTATGTGGCTCCTTACGACTTGAAAATGTAAGTTTGTGCTACAGTTTGGAAATTGGGAGTAGTATTTTAATGTCCATCAAAGGAATATTTCTGTTTCATTGTTTTGTTTCTCCATTACCTTAACTCTTGTTGATTTATGTGATCAACTTGCTGGGAGTCATGTTGCAATTTCATCGGACAACAATTGCCACCTTTTCTTTATGACCCTCTCCCTTTCTGGATATTAATGAGATAAATCCTGGGAGTTATTGCACAAAATTGATAATGCTATCTGAATTTGAAGATGTTGATTTTCCAAAATAGTGTTACAGTCTATGGATTCATCAGCTAGGTTTTTCAGGAACATGTAGTGTACTTTCTTGTCTTCCAATTTGGGGGAGGAAAGTCGAACTAAGGTTAAGAAGAACATATCTGATGTGCAAGATCAAAAGGGAGTCCGAAACAACTTCGATAATATGATGAGGGAAGTCATGACAAGCTTTTAGTATTGTTTGAGATGTCACACAAGATTGTCTAGATGATGAATGAACTGGTGCAATGAATTCTTTGAGTTAGTGGGATGTCCTCTCTTTGGTTTTGTTGCAAGCTATCACAAATGAACACTGAACTTATAAGGACAAACAATAGATTCTTTTGCTAAAAAACTGGCCAATTAAAACAAGATGATCTCTGGCTGATCCAGACATATTCCTCGTGTATTGCGAATTTTAGCACTCTACAACGTGACAATTTGACATAATGCACATGTTGATGCTGTCACTGAAGTACTGGATGGTTTGGGATACGTAGCCAATACAAAGCTAATGTAGATACAATAGAAGTACGAGCTATTGGTGGCCTGCTTGGTGCATCGGCAAAGGGTATGTTGGACATAAAAGTATCATAAGTTGGATATACGGAGCTACAAAAATGTAAAATCTGTCCTAATCTTTTTTCTTGGGTGAAACTAAAGAGTTTGGTTATTTGTTAATGGCTTGTTAGCTTCTTTAAATCAATCAGTACAGGTCCATGTTATTCTCTCGATTGGCTTTCTAATGTAATCAGAGATTCAGATTACACAATAGGCTCGTGACTCGCCATTTCCTTCAGATTTTCGGATATTGTTAATTTCAAAGCTGGAACCCTGCTCTAATGACCTTTGGTAGTTTGAAACTTGAGAATCAGTCTCCCAAGAGAAGCTGAAAGACTTTCTATTTCTGGGACATTTATTTGACTAAAAGAAAATAAATTGTGAACCCAATGTAAAAAATCCCCAGAGTTTCTGGCAATAATCTCTCTTATGCTAACAGAAAGAACTGAAAAGATATGATATTCGCCCGTTGGATTTAATCTGGTTTTCGGTGTCTTGGGCTATGTTGCATGACTCTTTCAATATAAACTAAGTACCTGTGTCAGAATATTTGGCACTTGCATGTGGGTGTGCTCGTTTAACTTGAGTACCATGTGCATTACAGGTGTTAACATTGTTTGCTGGGGCTCTGCTGGAGAAGCAAATTGTGATTGTTTCTTCTAATCTGGTACATACAGTTAACTTGCATCAAATTGTATGGTTTTAGTTTTATGTGGATGGTTTGCTTGCTCAGTCTGGTTGTTATTCTGTTGTAAGCAAGAAATCTGGGCATTGTTAGTTTCTCTGCGGAATGTCAGTTTCTGTGCTCTGCTCCCATAGCCTCTACTTTGATGAAGGCCAAGACTAAGTTTAAACCTTAGGATCGACCGTATTCATCAGTGTGGACTATTAATGGCCACACAAAAAATAAAAATCAAGCACCAATCTGATTTGTTGATACTGACTGCTGGAGGCTGGTGCATGGTTTGACGGGTAGAGTGGTTCACACTGCGACACAATTTGTGTTTATCTTGGTATAGAGCTTGTTAAGAAGGCAAAAGAGTTGAAGTGCTCGGATCGTTAATATACTTCAAAGCAACTCCTTGTAAATCGTGGACAATCCTGGATTTGTCCTGTTATATTGTCGAAAACAGTGACAATAAAAAATAAAACCCTAATGTCTTATTTTGCTGAATGTGAGAATGTAATGTGTGATTTACAGGGTATATTGTCTGTTTTGGTCCTGTCCCTAATGTCTTATTTTGCTGATTTAAGAATGTAATTTGTGATTCACAGGGTATATTGTCTGCTTTGGTCCTGTCCGTAATCCCACTGATTCGTCCTTATCAGTGGCAGAGCTTGTTAATGCCGGTAATGCTCTTGCGGTGTCCTACTTTTATAGTATAAAATTCATATATGCAGAGTATCTTTTCAAGGCTATTGGATAATATGTGTTTACCAATTTATAACGTTGACCATATATATGAATTTTCAGGTTTTGCCTAATGACATGCTAGACTTCTTGGATGCCCCAGTCCCGTATGTAGTAAGTTCTCTGATTCTGTGTGTCCCAGCAAGAACGGAAAATACAGTTCTCAATCTTAGGCTTTTGTGTGTCTCACTTTTCTTTGCTCTAAAGAATGCGATCTCCCTTACATCAAAATAGCAAAGCACTGATTTTAGATGATGGTTATAGTGAAATGTTTTGAAAATGTGATAGAAAACCTCTCTCTCATTTGTTCTTAGGTTGCATTAGATTTTGCCAGAATTTCCTTTTTTGTTTGGGTGGTGTGGGTATTTGTCACACAAGGTGGACTGGACACAAGGCTTGGTACGGTTGAGGTGGGCATGGGGTGGGTTTCGTTCAAGATTCTTTCAACTTTTATGCATACTTGGTAGTGAACAAATATGCTACAACAATATTATGTGTACATCCACTAAAACATAGACAATAAGGGATGGCAGATGCTGGCTAGTGAATCGAAAAGTTAATAGAACCATTTATTCAACCTTCGAATCTTCTGGTCTCTTCGTTTCGTAGTGCTTGCCATTGATATATTGCCAATTTTCCATTGATGACATGTGGTGTTTGATCCATAAGCAATTAATTTATCTATTTGACTTGAAGCTTTACTTTGAGAGTACCAGCAGCCATCATTTTGAATCGTGTTTGTATTGCTTTTACATATTTGTTTTCTAGGATATTCCATTTTCTTTGTATGCTAGTTCCATGCTCAGTTTACCATGTTTTCTTGTTTCTTTTAACTTCAAACTCACCCTGACTTTTAATTTGATGCAAAGTAGGTTGGTGTAAAGAACAAAACCACTGAAGTGCAGTCAAAGTTAACAAACTCCATTCTCGTTGATGCAAACAAGAACCAGGTGTGCATCTCATTTAACCTTTGTATAGCTTCAAAACATGCATTAAGACTAGTATCATAAACATGCCTTAGGAAATTGTTCAGTGGATTTAAATAACAGTGATTCATGTGAGATGCTTTGATCCTTTCTGTGAACTGAATGATTAAACCATGGTAACAGAATGGGAAATGCCTTGATTGGGGCTAATTAGTTAAACATCATTCTTTAGACCATTAGATTTCCTTTTCGAGTATAATGGGACGAGTGTAACTTATTTTTTGACATGGATTGGAAGGCAATGCGGTCCAAGTTCATAAAGTTCGAAGATAAGCTAGTGCAGTCATCCTTAATATTATCATGCCCCTACTAGCTTGTTATTGCTTGCTTTCATCTTTGTTTGCTGTTTCTTTTTTGATGCTTTCATTCGACATCTTATTTTTGGCACTGCATGACGCAATAGGTGAAGTCACCGACAATACCTCAACTACCCCAACAAAGGCAGTTATACTCATCGTTAAGTCCTTACCATGCAAAACTTGTGGGAGAGAGTTTCTTGGGAAGAAAACGGCCTGTGTATGAATGTACTGACGTGCAGGTATGTTGGCGAATATGATCTCTTCATCTTCAGGTTTCAGGTTTATGTATTTTTAATAACATTATATGGATTATCTTTTATTGTTTAGGTCCTTTTTTCTAATTTATGCAATTTTTGAGTGCTAAGGAGGGATTTAGACTTCATTATCAATCTAAGCTTCGCTTATCAGGTATTCGTCCTGGGATGGAAACGTTGGCTTTAAAAAATAAATTTTAAATTTTTTGTGAATCATGGATGGTAGGAAACACAAATATGAAATTGCTATCTTCGACAATTTGTTAATACATGATACTCCACAATTCGATTCGTCACCAGCAAAGTGATCTGCCACAACAAAAAGATCCTTATCAAAGATCCTTATATTGATCCTTCTTATCAATAAAATTATAAAACAATTGAAACTATCACTTTTTGAAGCTAATTTTTCAAACATTAACTAAATATGCTGTAGGGATGGTATTTGTTTCGTGTTTTGAAGAGCGAGAAAGTCTACGATTCCTGGTTCAATTAGTCTGAGAAAGAAGTAGATGATGTTTGATGATTTCACTTTTTAGGGGTTACTTTAGACCATTATGTATTGATATTGTGATCAGTTAGAGGCCATATTAAATGTTTGAGACAACTTAATGGAAATATTACCGATGAGTCATTCATTTATCTTATTCTCGGCACAGATTCTGATGAGGAATCTATCTCAAAGATGCGGTCTTCAACAGTATAAAACTAGTTGTTAATGAGAATCTGGAAATTACTCATGAAAATGGTGTTCGCTACTACTAGTGATTTGAGTTTAAAGATTTTGGATGTGTTTCTCACAATCAGCAAAAATTTTGGATAACTTTGTTTACTTTTAGAGTGGAAATAATGCATGTCAAAGAGTTATCTGACCACCGTGATGTGTATTTAAAGTGCAGTAGTTTTAGATAAACTTGCATACAAATGTTCACCTAGAATATATGTATGTCCTCCTATAATGCAGACGAACAAGAAGTTTGGATAGTGGACAATTCGAGGGTTTGTGTCTTGAGAGGATGAAACAGACATCATTATCAAAGCTACATTATCAAAAGAAGTAAACTACTAGACTAGTTTTGTTTGGAATGGGATGACAGGTTGAAAGAGTAGCAAGAGAACTAAAATGCAAACTGGTGCTTAGCGTATAACATAATTAATACTAAAGTTTGGTGTTGCTCAGCCTTTGTCCCGATTAATTTGCTTAGGAGGCATAGTTTGCTCATGTGGTGTTCTGGGGCCATACCATTGGCTTTTCATTATTTCATTATCACTGGCGGCTTGTCGAAATGACGAAATTTTTAAAGCTTGGATCACTGTATTTCCTGTTTCTTATCCCATGATTTCCATGTTTTACTTGTACAAGTATTTAATACAACTTAAATAAAGTAGGCATCTTTATTTTGTACTTTTCTTGACTTCCAGAGTACTTTTTAATGTGTATTCATATTGTTTTAGGTTGAGGCTGCCAAGGGTTTCCTAGCAGTGTTGAGATCATACATGGATTCTCTTTGCTCTAATCTTCGCTCTCACACGATTACAAATGTCCAGTCCAATGATGATAAGGTTTACATTCTGACTTAATTGAATATGGACTCAAAATATATGATTTCTTGTCATTCTTCTACTTGTTTACTAACTGGGTTTTTTTCTGACAGATGAAGTTGAATTTATGAAATTGCAGAAAAGAATCATATAAAATTATTTTGTTACATACTCAGGAAAGGAATTTCTTTCACTATATTAAAACAGTTGTCTTCAAATTCGGGCTAAAATAGTAAACGCAAAATGTTAACCAAACTCGATGGAATTTGTAAAAATGTATGTAGTGTTATTTTTGTCATAGAAAGAGTGGCTAGGATACTTGGACCCTGTTGGTAATCATGATTTGCATGTTGTGACTTAGTTGTCCTTTAGCCTTCTGCAGATATTGCCTAACTGCTTACCTTGCAAACTCGACAATGTTGAGTATGTAGGGTCCACTGGTAATTAGTTATTTAGCAGTGTCCTCAGTCATCTGTAGTAGTTAGAAAGATGATCTATGGAGACCCAATCAGCTTGTTGTATTAATTCTGCAACATTCACTACTCTTTTTGGTCGCGAAATTTAGGTATTATCTCCGTATCACCTCCTTAGCACGGGATTGAAGTCATGCCTAAATAATTTATGTTTATCTAATCTTAAGGAATGGATGTAAATAGTTTGTTCTGAAATTGACATCATGATATGCTTTTGTTAATCTTTAGGTGTCACTGCTTTTGAAGGAGAGTTTCATCGAGTCGTTTCCTAATCGTGACCGACCTTTTATGAAGGTATGTTTGTTGCCACAGTTCTCTCTACATTTTATTTGTCTAATCTTTAAGTGTTTTGGAAAATATATGCTGTTACATTCGCTTTGGCATTTCAGTTTTTTTGTATGACTGTAAGTAGCGGAAATACTTCTCTTTCTCTTAGTGCTGTTTAAAGCATATTGATTTGTTATTTTCTTCTCTATGTTCTGTGTTACAGCTTTTTGTGGACACACAACTCTTCTCTGTACATACGGATCTTGTACTCTCTTTCTTCCAAAAGGAGTAATGCTGCCATGCAAGGTTGGCTTAGTTTGTATAATTACTTTTGAATTGTTATAAAAAACGCAAGTTCTATAGCTTGTAATTTTTCTTTTTGATAAGAAACAAAAGTGAGTTTTCTTTCCTCTTTTTTCGTGTTGTGAGCGTTCTCTGTTATTCTTATCCATTCAAGTTCTCTCCCTGTAATCATACAATTAAATGAAGGTCAAGTTTTACAGCAGTTTTGGTATTATTGCCATGAGGAAATTCAGAAAGTTATAGGCACTGTTGTACACCATATTAATTTTGAGTCATTAATGTAACCTTTTTCTTTGTTCTTGTTAATGCGATACTCAACTTATTAGCCCCTGGGAAAGTGCTCTTCCTATTGTGTTGCGATACGATGTTTACTTCCCCTTGTATGGATAGCATTTCTTTCTTCTCCTTTCCGCCCTCTTTCTTTCCATTTTTGGTTTCTACCCAATATTTTCCAGTGGAGGCAGTCGAACCCCCAACATATGACCTTCAAGCAGAGGAATTGGAAGCTCAAGACAAAGTTTTATGCAAGTGAAGATCCAAACCTCACTGGGGAGGTTGTTTGTTCTTTGTAGTAAGTTCCAAACTCTTATTGATAATCTGTTTTGCTTACCAGTCTGTTCCCTCTCATAAGTATATTGAATTCCTCTCTGCAGGCCCAATCCTGTTACTCAAGATCGTACCACATGCTTGTTCAAAACCAATCCCAGAGTCCAAGAATGACCCCTGCAAGTTAGACCGCTAATGGGTGACCGCAAACATGATTTCCCACGTCTTTTGGAGTTTAGGTTGGTCATGAACTACTCACCTTCTCTTATACCATGTACCTTATTTCAATTTTTTCCCTCTATGATCAAAGGTAGATTCTTGTTTGGCATGTTTTTGGCTTATCAATTGTCCAGAGAATAAGACTTGTATCTTTTAGTTTGCAGGGTTGAAGAATGGATGCACTGAAATGCATTCCCGGATTCGAGTTGCCCCGTATCCGTTAGTTGGAAGACAACGGGAACTCAGAGAAACATGGCGCGAGAGAGCCAAAACAGAATGAAAATGGGTGATGTTATGAAAGCAAATGTACCACAGCGACCTGCACAAGATTCCTGCACTTGTGCAACTTCGTATTCTGACTAATCGTCCAAGTTCTATGGTTTTCTTTCTTTGTTCGCGGTCTCAAATTCGAGAACTGTGAAAAGTAAAAGGCAAGGCAGCGAGTAGCATTTTATCAAGGTGAAGCCGTATTATAAACCGTGCCATTGGGGCTTCAAATACTATACCTACTCTCAGAGTGCTTTGGCTTCTCGAGCTCCATGGGTCAGGGAGTTGGCCTGGCAGTTGCCCCTCCTGCTTTTGCCCATTTTCCAGACTCAAAACTCCATAGAGGTAATCCAATCATTTATACCTACTGCTGTGCGACCAGCCTAACATTTTGCGTGGACAACTTAGGCCTCGTTTGGATTATTGAAGACTAATAATCTTGTCAATTTGGCTTATTGGCTGAACGAAGAAAGAATGAGTTTACTTATTTTGTTTGGCTAATTGGGCTTGGGTTGGAATTGGGTTGCTAGTTTGGATTTGGGGAGTTTTGGGGTTTGGTTCAAAAACTAGGTGTAGATTGGGCTTGGCACATCAGGTGTTGCGTTGGCGTCTTGCTAAATGGGTGTCTTCGTTCTTAAAATCTAGAGGCAAAGATGTAGGATAAGATTTGGGGAGAAGAAGTTGGTTAATGCATCTCTTTTCCTACATTATTGTTCTGATTTCATTTTGTATCCCAATTTTATCATGATCAATGAAATCATTTTTGCGGAAAAAGAAAAGTAAAGAAAAACTTAACTTTTTTGGAAAATAAGCCAATATATCAATAGTTCGGATTTTTTTTTAGCGAAACTGGGCCTGATGTGAATGGTTTGGACATCTTTGTCCGACTATAATCTGATTTTCATATTTTATTTCTAGGTGGATTTAAAGCAAAAATTAACAATTTCAACACGAAAGAAAAAAAAAATGAAAAGAAAAGAACCCATTGTTTATAAATAAATCAGTTAGCAAGTTTAACACGAGTAACGGCTGTGCAATGAAAACATAGGTTTGGTTTTTTGTTTTTGTTTTTCCTTGTTTAAAAGAGAACATTAAGACTACTGGTTTATTAATCAAATATTGTTTACAACCAAAATAACTTCTTGTCCCTTTGTTTCCTGATAAGCAAAGATAAAAAGATCTAATTAAACGATTATCAAAAGTCTGCACATTCTCATTTCTTCAAACCAAAAACTTAGATATTTCATTTGTAAATTGTAATTGAAGTGTTACGCGAGAGAGGGAGGGAGAGAGAGAGAGAGAGAGGCCTTTGCTGGTTGTGATTGTGATCTGTGGCTTTTGTCATGCCAAATCAAGCATGCATCCACATGGGTCGGATTAAATGGTGGGAGGATTTTGTGTCGGACCATAAAAGTATTTTGCATAATTATAATTTGTTTGCGATCTCTCTACAATTTTTATGAGTGCCAGTTACGAAAAATTGCGGATCGGTGTGTCATCACCTCTATCGGAATGAAATTCTCCGCTAATTTTCCCTTGCGAACGGACTTATGTAAATGGTTTATACTATTCCGCGACTGTTCTATTTTTTGTTCTCGTTCGATCCAGACATCCTCAATTATTATATTAAAAAAAGACAAAACACGGGTTTAGAATTTTATCACCTGTAGTTTAAGGTAATTATAAGGCCCCGTTTCAGAACACCTTTCAAATAAGTATTTATTTTACGTTTTCAAACTAAAAAATAATGTAAATAAAAAATAATTTTTCAAAATTTTTTTTTGCACCGTATAAAAAGATCTCAATGAAATCTATCAAACAAAATCTATATTGATAGGAAAATAATTTGTATAAGCATATGATTTTTGAACTTAAGTTGTATTTTTGAAAAATAAGTACTTATTTCCTTCTCAGAAACGGGGCCTAAGCCAAATGAAATTTAAGAGAATAACCTTAACAAAATTATGCCAATGCCCTGCCTAGCTATCTCATTCAACATCAAATAGGTCTAGATCAGCTTTGCTATTTTTCTACCATCCATTTCCAAAATGCTAGCAATTCTCCACAACTCTCTATGCATGTGAATCCCTTTCCACCTAACCATATTGACAAATTGCCAATATCATACTATAAAACTTATTCACATTAGGTTACACTTTTAGTAGAGTGGAGCCCACAAACAATATTACGTACAATGTTGGATTATTCTGCTAGCCAGCCCCCATTTGGCTGAAGAAAATTGTTTACTGTCCAATCCTCCATCACATCCTTAGAACAAATTAGGGTTCCATCTGGTGCCGCGGCCGATAAATCGTTACATTTATACCCGCTGCAATCGACATACTTACATGGTGCATCGAAGTCCGAATTCAGAATATCAGACAAGAAAACGTCCTCCATGTGCACATCCAACATGAGGTCGTCATCAGACGTTGAAGGATTGTTGTCATGGACAGTGAACGGTGATGGAATTGGCTCCAATATTGGTTTAACAGAAGAACCGGTAGTAGTTATCGGTAGCTCTTTGTTATCCGTGGTGACGATTTTTTGTAGCTGTGGGCTAATGAAGACCTTGCTGCACCTCATTGCTTGGGTTCGGACCACTTGGGACTCGTTCATCTCCGTTTTGGGAACTCTAGGCTTGTTCTTCCCCGTATTCTTGGATTTTTTTGAGCAGTGGTGGTCAGCTACCTTCTTGCATAAGTTGGTGTTCCAGTAGTTCTTTATTTCATTGTCTGTTCGCCCTGGTAGCCTCCCAGCAATTAGAGACCATCTGCCAATATTGATCACAAAATAAAATGAGCTAAGAGAACAAATAAAAGGTTGAGATCATGATGGAGCCAGGAATCGAAGTCGGAGGCGGCCAAACAATGGAATAAATTTTGGTTTCGATGGTTCTTCAAGACTAAATCAAGTTAGTCGAGTTATATGGAACGGTTTTGATAAATTGAAGAATTGATCTCGAGCAATGCTAGGAGTTCGACTCCTCCTCCAAAGTGTTAATCCAACTATTCTGACAATACTGACTTTCGCCGATTAAAAAAAAATATCGAATATTGTTGTTATCGCATCATTCGACGATACATAGTATCATTATGGCGCGCATGCACAGCATCATTCACCATGGTGTGCTCATGAAAATAAAAATTAGTCTTAATTTCTTATTATGCTTGAAATTTCATTATTCGAATTTTGTAAATGGACTGCAGAATATCTGGTCAAATTATAACAGCATGGTAAAATTCTTGTACCTTTCACATAATGGCCCACAAGTAGTATTGTTATTTTGAAGTTGTAAATTAAATTTCATACTAAAGTTGTATTTTGGACCAAAGGGAAGAAATGGAATTATAGAAAAAATAAATTATAATTTTCCTGGAACTTTTATAAGGGAAAAAACAACAAACAACAAAAAACAGGTGTCAAGTGTCAACTTTCTCTTCTAATTATTTTTCCTTCATTTCGTTTTCTCTTTATGTTTTCCCTACATACCCGAAAAGGATAGATCACCAGCCCATTTAAAAGTAATCCTGAAAATTGGCTTTTGACGACCATTTTGGCAACAACCAAGAGAGAGAGAGAGAGAGAGAGAGAGAGAGAGAGAGAGACCTGTTACCCAAGAGCTTGTGAAGCCTAATGATGAGCTCTTCCTCGTCATGAGATATATTCCCTCTCTTAATATCTGGCCTTAAATAATTCAGCCATCGCAGTCTACAACTCTTTCCACATCTTTTTAAACCTGCAAGAACTTAGAAGACCAATTTAATTTCAAAGACCAATTTTCATTTGATTTCGTGGACTGACGAACCAGAAGGCACAGAGCCTCCCAAACATCAATTTTTTAGCCTTTTCCCACTACCCAATCAAGGTAATTAAATTTTTTTGATAGAAAATAAAATTTTATATATTAGAAACTCAGAAAAGGGGATCCACGATATATGCCTGTCTGCAAATTCGGCTTATCTAAAAGGGTAATTGATGTACTTTTTGATGAAGAAAGACTTATTTTTCTACTCTCATTGCAATATAGGGCATCCCTCTGATGGAAGAAGTTTATGTCAGTCTTCCTACAATCTCTCTTAGAAGAAGAAACTCTGAGACTCACCCGACGCTTCTTCTTATGAAGTCGATCATAAAGAGTACATCGAGAGAGACCAATTACAAACCACATAGATTGAGTGAAAGAAAGAAAAATGTAAAAAAAAAAAAAATGTGTTTGCGCGATTCAATTACAGACGGTGACTTAGATTCACAGGATCAGAAAGGAGGAGAAATCTTATTTGTGAGTAGTTGTGAAACATTGAGTCATTATACTGTGTTCATTGTTGAGGTCCTTTCTGAGAGAGAGAGAGAGAGAGAGAGAGAGAGAGAGAGAGAGAGAGAGAGACCTGCTTTCTTAGGAAGGTTTCTCCAACTGCCTTCCCCATGGAGCTTAATGTAATCTCTCAGAATTTTGTCTTCAGACGCAGTCCATGCACCTCTGTTCATCCCTTCCTTTGCGCAACAAGGGCTTCTCCCCATCTACCTTGAATATTTTAGGAAGTATCTATATTCTGCACTCTCTCTCTCTCTCTCTCTCTCTCTCTCTACTTTAACCCAAGTCTCCACCGGTGTTGGAAATTCAGTGGAGAGCTGTGCTTCTTATGGGGTGGTTTCTAAT
Source organism: Rhododendron mucronatum var. ripense (assembly GCA_019656295.1). Taxonomy (NCBI): domain Eukaryota; kingdom Viridiplantae; phylum Streptophyta; class Magnoliopsida; order Ericales; family Ericaceae; genus Rhododendron; species Rhododendron mucronatum. Next base: position 171,740 of record BPLT01000181.1, read on the forward strand.
TGTCATGTACTCCATACGTCACAAGAAATGTTGTCCTTATATAATGCATAGACAAGAAAGTGGGCTCTATCTGGAGTGACTATTCGAGTACTCCCGCGTCAAGGACGCGTGATGCTCCAAGTCGATCTTTCTCTTCAAAACATATTTATATGGTTCCATGCACTCTATGGCGGATACTATGCAAATATGTGCGGTGGATACAACATTCGGGACACCATGTGTCCTTGTCCGCGAGTCACTAAATAATTTTTCTTATTCATATATATGGTCCCCTACGCACCCAACGTGAACATGAGGTTTGAAACGAGAGTAATTAAATTGAATTCTAAGGAGTGCTACAGAACAATTAACCATTTTTTCTAGAGTATGTTTAATTTTAAATTCACGTGCCAAAAGTGGACCATTTTGATCGCACAAGACATTGTTTGTACAACTATGTTTTTTGTCGTTTACATATTGTCTCAAAAGACTCAAGTTCAAAGTGAATTATTTTAATACCGGAGATTGTAACCACCAACTCATCTAAACATTTAAGCTGGTAGTTCGGATAAAAATAAAATAAAAATTAGGCCGGTAGAGAGATTGGTTATGTCCTTCAAATGCCCTTCACGTGTAGTCATGCTCTCTTTCATAAGCGGGCTAAATATGTGCAAATATAAATTATCAGATATGCGGTGATGTTGAATACATGATTTGTTGCACACTCTGGTATATTATATTATTGATCACGAACTCATCCAAAAACTTACTCCCTCCGTTCCATATTGATAGTCCACCATGAAAAGTCGTGTCATTTTTCAAATCAAAAAATCAACTACTTCCGTGTATAATTTTTTGAATTTTTTCGCACCAAATTAAAGTACTAATCGAGATCTTTAATACGGTGTGAAAAAATTTGAAAAATTATGCACGAAAGTAGTTAATTTTTTGATTTGAAAAGAGGCAAGAGAGAGACAGTGGGACTGTCATTTCGGAACGGAGGGAGTAATACCTTGTCTGGATAATGTTTTGAAAATTTTTTAGTTTGGTTTTTAGGTAATGAGTTGAGAGAGAAATTAAAATAATAATTGGAGATAGAAATAATGTGTGAAGAGAGATAGAGACAAATAAGAATAATGATTGGAGTGTGGAGAGAAAAACGAGAGTAATGATTGAAAGTATGAGTAATGAGTGTTTTTTGAGTTAGAATGTTTTTATCAAAATGCCATCCAAACAAGGCATAAGTGGTTAGAGAGAAAGGTACATAATAGCCTCAAGCGGTTTGGCCAAGTGGACGGTACGTAAAAGAAAGCTGGAGCAGTAATTTTTTATCCTTCATGAGATCGCATGTTTGAACTCCACAGAAACCAAGCATTCCTAACCTTGAGGCTACTGAAGGATTTGTCCGATCGTCAATTTCAGGGTCCGAAAATTAGTCGAGGTGCACCCGAACATCTGGTTATAAAAAAAAATATATTATGATGATAGTAAGAGGTGCAGAGCAAGTAGCTGGTACGTGTTACCTAGATGGCTACATCCAGCTCCAAGTTATGACACAGTTTTGGAGTTTCTAAGGAAAGAAATTCTCAACCACCACGCAAGTGGCCAATAAAAGCGTTTTCACTTTAATTAATCGGAGATCGGTGAGTGGGTAATTAGAGGCACAATACAAACCTAGTCCTATGTTTAAGTTAATTAATTTGGTTAATCTTGATTATTGTTATGTCATTAATTTAACAACTTTCATCTGCCCTTCCTCATTATTGCACCTTTCTTCACGAATTTCCCACATCCACTTGAAAGTTTGTTGCAGCCCGGCACGCACTCCGGGGAAGAAGTCTAACTCTTTTTGGAAGAGTTTTTTTTAAAAATTTGGATCATCAAAAATGCTTTTGAACGGTTCAGATGGAGGACAATACACATGCAGATTTGCTATTTGCTCTGTCCCCTCTCTTTCATGATCAATCATGACTTTTTGGGAGCGTAAAGAGAAAATTATAGAAGAGACCTTTTTTGTCGAATTATTATAAGATGTACTAAAGAGAAGGGGCCTATAAAATTCCAAATTTTGAGGGACCTAAAGCGGCCACACCTCGATTTTTAGCTCATGGCAGTCTCTTTCTCTCTCTCCCATATGCTTTGATCAGTAAAAGAAAAAAAAATCTTATTTATCAAAATAATTAAGATGTGAAATTTCTACAATAGCCAAACTCACCAAAATGCCCCTGCATCAGGGTCGCTTGCAGCTCGGTAATATATGTAAAAGGAATTAAATGAGATATTTAATTTGGTAAAAAAAATGACTTGCTGAAGTAGAATTAATGGGATCAAATTAAAGAAAGAGTTGCTATATAATGGTATGATTTTTTTTTTCTATAGCAAATGTGAGAAGTTTATTCAACTATAAGGCGAAAGTCTATACAACATAGAGAAACACCACCCCCCCCCCCCCCCCCCCCCCCCCCCCCATAATGAATTTGTCCACAGATCGGACAAACCATTAAAGAGGACATTCAGAACACAGTATGTGCAGCTCTATTTCAAACTCGCCTAGCGAGATCAAGTTCGCAGAAAATAAAACGAATACCAAGCACATGACCAACAAACCACTAGACTAAATCCAGACATAAACCGGACTAAATCCGGACAAAAAACGAAATAAAGCAAAAAATAAAATACACTCCCCTCGTCATTAAGTAGCTTTTCTCTTGCCTAGCCTCCTACCGATCAAGCTTCCAAGTCGGCAACCAATGAAGCCACCAACGACCACGTGACTGCAAACCAAGAAGTGGTGCAGTGACGAACGGCAAGTGATTTTGGTGGAGAAGGGGGTGGGAAACCAGATTTGAAGGCAGAGATTGATCCCTCCCCTCCTGCTGCCCATATTTAGATATAATCCCAAGGGGAAAGGAGAAAAAGAAGAAGAGGAAGTGTGACGGCTGTTTTAGGGTTAGAAAAGTGCTCCTGTTTTTTAGAGAGAGATTGGATCAAAATGTTCCCCTATTGATAGTCAGACATGTGTTATAATGGTATGACTTGCTCAAGTAGAAAATGGGTTTCTGATATGGAACTACAAGTATAGCATTCTGGAGGGACTGGAGGATGGTACTGTGCACATTCAAATCATCCGTCTCAACAATCAATGATCAAAATTGTTGAGACGGTTAAGATTACACACAACATTGAACAATCTAGATCATTGATTGCCGAGACAGACATTCCAAATATCCACAACACCATCCCGGCCCAATCCATTTTAGAGTCTGAACAATAATTTTCAAAAACATAATAGGTCATAACTTAAATTATTAATACATTACTAGGACTTCTGGAGTCCAAATAAAAGTTTGACGGGGCCGTCAGGATCTGATTTGATTAAGGAAACCATATCAAATACAGTACTTTTTTTTTAGTTACATGGGCCAGTTTACGCAAAACTTAACTAATAATTTCAGAGTTTTTAAATTAACGATTGGATAAATCGTCTAGTAACCCTAAGGTTTGAAAAGTTTGACCTCCATAAAATTCAAACATGCGACATCATAGAGAACGAACACTTTAATTAGTTTTCTCATACCCGCCTGGCAAAACACGGTAACCATATTTAATTCTTCGACAACGACGAGCAATCAGATTGAGATCATGTCCCCATGATTTAACTAAACCATGCACCTAGTTTATTGCATGGTAATGGGTTCGAACACGTAGATGGAAGCATTTCCAATAATTTTTTTTTTTTTTGGTTTGATGGTCACGGGTGTTTGGGCCAGTTTATATGCACATCAACTAATCTTGGTCTAGTCAAAGGCATGTCACTCAAGCCAGGACTAGGGTGCAAGAAATTACTTTCTTGCGACCTGACCTACAAAATCAATTCATAGCCAATTGTGTGGCCGCAAACCCACGAACCAACCGAACTAAATGATGGGGTTATATCCAATAATTAAGGAACGCCGTGAAACATGCGTAAGGTAAAATGTATACCACCACGCACCATCCGTTTAAAATCAACAGGAAAGAAAACTAATTATTACTCCTTTCATCCCCTTTTAAGAGTTTCAGTTTATAAATTTAATTTTTTATAGAGGCATCATCATTATACTAAAAATTATAAATTTTTCTACTTACCCTTCATAAACATATTATCAATATGTTACTAACTTTTCAAAGTAGAATATACTTTTAGAATAAAATGAAAAATGTACTAATTTTTATCAACTAATTTTACAAAATGGGCACAGTACAGCCCAAAATAAAATACTGAACTCTAAAAAATGGACGGAAGGAGTACATAAGAAAAAGTTACGATATAGTAGGTTCAGTATTGTGTCATTCAAAATGTTACATAGATACCGTATTATAATTACTCATCACACAATGTGAGTCCCTCGTTGTCTCCCAACCACCAAACAGAAGTGAATGATAATATCCCTATTGCATAATTTATATAGATAGTTAGGAGTACGACATATTCGGCGTGTTCTACGGGAACGTTGACACGTTGAGTAATTAGTCAAAGAATCCTTGAATAAGGTTTATGCCCGAGGGTAAAGTTTGGGTTCACCAAAAGCTACCTATGATAAAGTTTACTGAGGTAGGATCCTTAAAAACTGCTCCTAATAACGTTTACCAATCTTAACTATTCTCCTCAAGCAATGCAGGGCCAAAATTTTTGTTGACAAACTATCAAAACAACCCCGAGGTTCTTTTGCAAACTATAGATTGCACTCTCACGTTTGATAAAAGTACAAATAAACACCTGTTGCGAAACAAATTACCTCTTGTCGTGATATAGACGTTAGGAAATTTGACAAAATTTGTGTGATATCAACAATTCTAATTAGAATGGACCGCATTGTCTTTTGGTAACTTGTGAAAGGCTGGAGATGTTTGAAAATAGCTTTTCACAGGCTGCGAAAAGATAATTTAGTCCATTGTAATTAGAAATTGATGATGTCAGATAGATGTCGTCGAATTTGTTAGCGGCTACATCACGACTAGGGAGTAATGTGTTATGCGACAAGGGGGTATTTTCAAATTTCCCTAACTTGAGGAGGAAATCTATAATTTTCAAAAATCTCAGGGGTGATTTTGGTGATTTACCAAATAATTTTTGGATCTTGATAATTATACTGTGAGATACATCACATTCACGTGATGGTTGGATTTTCACCGATCTCAAAAACCCTATGTTCATAAAATAAAAAGTTTTAAAAATTAAGAAAAATGAGGACAACATGAGAGGTTATTCGTTTTGTGTAAACTTTAGTTCATCACCACGTTAGACAGTAGTGGACCAGTGGTCCAGTTTAAAAATGGTCCATCAAGTATTAAGCCTCATCGCGGGATTTCCCCCATTTGGGGCGGCAAACGAGACGAGCCGAGTTAGCTTTACAGGGTTCAAACTTGTTTATTAAATTTTTAACAAATCCGAGCTCGAATTCAGTGAAAACTTAACGAGTCGAGCTCGAGCCGAGCGGGCCTTGGCTTGACTCGAACTCGAGCTTATTCACGAGCTTCAACGAACCAACGAAAAATGTATATATATCCTCGCACAGGCCTAATACAATCAAAAATATTTTAATTGTGAAGCTATATATCTTCCATTTTCCTATGGAGCAGGGGTATACTGGTGTGCGTGTGCTCTCGCCTCCCTTGGTTGATTAGAAAGTGAAAAAGGAAAGAACAAATTATGAAATAACAATAAAAATCTTAAACTTAAGTATATATATTCCGGTTCACGAGCCGACTTGAGTTGAGCTTATCCTAGCTCGAGCTCGGCTTGTTTACAAAACGAGCTGAAAAAATCGGCTCGAGTCCGTTTGTTTAACTTTCGAGCCGAGCTTGAATGAACCACTAAAGAGCCGAGCTGGAAGCCACTCGTGAGCGGCTTGATTCGTTTGCAGCCCTACCCCCATTAGAGCATCCACATCGGTCGCCATTTTTTTTAGTAAAATTCCTTATCATTTCTCAAAAATAAACAAAGAAATGGAAAATTTGGTGCCACACACACAACGCCAAAGTTTTCTCAAATTTGGCAAATGCAAATTCATTTGTCATTTGCCATATATGGCAAAATTGATGGCAACGTTGCCATTTGTGTTGAGGGAGAGAGAGGAGAGAGGAGAGATGAGAACGCAATGACAAAATGACATTCATGGGTGTGGATGCTCTAAGCATTCAACATATACTCTATATCTCTATTTAAGAGTATTAAACCACCCCAATCAATC